>AWWV01012227.1:0-31739 GCA_001974805.1 Corchorus capsularis | reverse complement strand
ATGAAATGCAATTAGATTTAAATTTGATGAAAAAAAAACTACATATTCATGTTTTACCAACTAAATTGTCTTACTTATATATGTAAATTTTAGAGAATTATTAATTTATAATATTGATGGGACTATATATTTATATAAGGTTTTTTATAAAAATTATTGTCTTATTATTTTATCGAAATTACTAACTTTTATAACTTGGCCAAGTTGAGACCGGACAAAAATATTATTTTACAGGGATTATTAATTTATAGAGTATTATTTTATAGAGGTTATATTGTAGTTCTTGGTTTGATAACAAGGAAAAACTTCGCAACGATATTAGTTCCCACTTCCCACCTAACTGTAGTAGTTTGGTTAATCTTTTATTGGTTTTTATTGTTTGTTAATTTCTTTAATAGATTTCTCCTGTGATTGTTTTACTCAAAAACTAGTAAAATATATAGGGATGGCAATGGCACCCTACAAACGGGTGTCTGGTACCACTCGATTCGATTAAATAGGTTCCAGGTAGCAATATTACTATTTGTCACGGTTTCAGATAGGATACGGGAAGTAGCCTTAAGGTACCCGTCATTTGAATCCGTTCAATAAATTATGATTTTTTAATATTTAATTTAAATTTATATTTTTTTATAATATATAATTATTGGGTAATTATTTGATACATCGACGGTGTAAATTTTGGACTCCACAAGTGGGTTGTGGAGTTGACACATGTCCATTTTCTGAATTCATTAAATTTAAATGTTTCAATCTAGTCCCTAGGGGACACATGTCACCTTTAAGACCCGTTTGTGTAGTGTGCTAAAATCCACTGACGGTGTATCCTATATAAACCCTTAATTATTTCACTTTAATATATTTGTATGGCTAAACTTAAATTTGATTTTTATTAAGGGTTTATATATAATACACTGCCAGTGGAGTTTAGCAGACTACACAAAGTGGATCTTGAAGGGTGACATGTGTCCCCTAGGAACTAAATTGAAATATTTAAAATTTAATTAGTTCAGAAAATGGACATGTGTCAACTCCACACAACCCACTTGTTTGATTCAAAATTTACACCGCAGATGTATCAAATATTTACCCTTTTATTAAAGATATGCAAAAAAATATTTTATATGGGTTCGGATTTACAATTACCGAATTTGGGCTCCTCAAAATTTGCGGATAGCCCCCTGCCATCTCCAAGAAGAATAGGAATGGAGTGTGAAGCACTGGCCAATGGATGCATGAATTTTATATACGACCATGATATATGCGTACCTCTTAGATATATCCATCTTAAACCTACCTTCATTTTGATGTAAAAAAAAAAAATAACTACATTTTGGGGATTGAGCAATATTTCATACAAACCATGAAATAGGTGGGTCCTAGAGGTGTGTGCAAAAATGATTTTCCTATTGTATGTTACCTTTTCGCATTTACTAATGCCCATAAAAAAAAAATGTTATGGTTAACAAGATTAGAAAGAGTAAGCCATGAGGAAGCATAAATTAATGCTTAACCCAAGAAATTCCCAAATAGGTTATTGCGACAGTTGAACACAAAGTATTCTGTAGCTGCAAATTCTAAATAATTTGGTATCTCATAGAGGTTTTTTTTTTTTTTTTTTTTTTACAAAATGCAGCTAGCCTAACCTATCAGAAAGCGTTGAAACTGCTCCGCTATCTCCATTGCCCTGTATAAATATAGTTGTACGGATGACCAACTCCTACAAGCTAGCATAAATATATATATTATTATATATATATACAAAAAATTGAAAGAGAGGAAAAAAAAAGAAGAAATTATAGAAAAGAGAGGTAATTAAGGCAAAACAATCCTTTCTTGCTCTTGAATCTCATTATTACCATGATCTCCTTGAGATGAACACAAAGGAGAAGGAGGAAAAGAGGAAATAGCAGAAGAATAAGAAGTGGAAGAATTATGAGAAGAAGAAGAATAAGAAAGATCAAGAAGCAGATCAATGAAGGCAGTAATTATAAACCCATGATTGGTCTTCCCATTGACCTTCAAATACCAAGCCAACAGCTCTTCCAAGCATTCCCAATCCTTAAGCCCATGCGTTTCCACCATCTCCTCCATGGACCTTCTGAAATCAAGGTAAGGATCAACCGAGTCCATGGACAAAACCACACTTTCCCTGAACCCCAACCCCTTGGGCTCCAGCTCTGCCTCTGCTGCTAAGATGGAGCTGGTGTGACCGCCTGGCTCGAAGAAGAGCCTCTCGGATCGAGCCCCTTTCACCACCATCTCCAATGGGTCAACCTCATCTGATGAACAAGAGGTTGTTGTAGTGATTTCATCCAAGAAGATGGAGTTGACAGTCTTGAAAACGTCGTCGTTTCCTGCTCTGAAAGAAAGGGTTTTTGGGTGCTTGCATGAACCCCATTGCCATGCTTCTTCTTTCTTCTTGAATAAAGATGGGATTGGGACGAGCTTCATTATTTTCTGATTTCTCAGCTCAATACCTGTCTGGTTTAGGTTGGGTTGGGTGTATTTAATTGGGAGTTGGAAGGTAATGAAATTTAAACAAGGAGAGGTGGTAAGGAAATGGGAGGGTTGGTAGGGCCTATCATGTGTGTATTTAATATGGACTTTGTAAAATTCAATGTTATTTAATCCATCCCACCTTCTAAATAACTACTATACATAACACTATTTTATTTTTTTTATACATATACATAACACTATTTTATTCAACAAATAACAACATTGCACTATTTTTGTCAACTTCACTTTTAAAAATCAAAATCATCATTTTTTTGTGTATCATCCTGACCACCAAATTACGCTACATATCTCTAGTATTATATCTTATTTGTTTTCGAATTTTAACAAATAGTAAAATCCCAATTAAATGTAAGTTTAACCCAAATTAACAATAAATAATTATATATAAGGGTTAGTCCTAAGTTTTAATACATTCCCCATAGAGTTTTAGAATGAAAATAAAAAATTTAATTTAACTAGACAAACAAAGAATAACATTAAAAACTGAAAAATGACACTTGTCATTATTTGGTGGATAGGACACGATGGGGCACCAAAAATGGGGACAGAGAATTATTAGTATTTAATTTCTTGTTTTAATACCAATTACAAATCAAGTGATGATTTTCATATAATTAAGTTGCTCCCTCTATGTTGTAACGAAAGGGCACATCCCATAGTATATATACTATATAATATCGGTATCTAAAAAAAATATACTATACATAATATAATATCAAATGGCATGATTATGTACTTATGAACGGTATGCAATAGAATAGAGATATTACTACTTGCACTCACTTTATTCTTGTTAGGGGTGTGCAAGTTTCGGGTAAACCGAATTAATCGATCGAAATCGACCCGAAATCGGTTAAATCAAAACGAGTCAATTAGTTCCTCGGTTTATTCAGTTTAAGTGTCGGGTTATATGGGTTAATCGGTCGGTTGTCGGTATAAAAATTGGAACTGAAACCGATCTGAGAAACTGAAAATTAATACGACGTCGTCTTTTGTAATATATATATATATATCATATATTTAAGTTATATATGAATAATAATATATATAATATATATAAAATATAAATACTAAATATACCTAAGAAAAATCAGAAATCCTTTTATTTTCTTTTTTTTTGTCTCTCCCTTTGTTTATTCCTGCGACTTTCTCTCTCTTCATTCTCCATCTTTCTCGACGGCGGCAAATCTCTGTGTTTTCTCGATCATCCATCAACGGAAAACATCCATTCCCGTCGTCCCCTCTCTTGTTTTCATCTCATTTAGTTATTAATTTATTCCTTTCTTTATTTTTGATTCAAAAACAACAATTCCCAATTTTGAAAACCTAAAAACACCATAAAATTTCATTTTTCCCCCTCTCTGCTATCAACCCATCGAAGTCGAATTCTTGTTATTTTAGACATAGTCAAGATTGTTTGAGTCTGAAAACACACCCTAATCTCAGTTTTTAGGGTTCTAAGAGATGCAAAACCAAAATGAAGAACGAAGAGAAGATGTCCACGACGTTGATGGTAAGAATTTAAATTTCAATTAAATTTAAGTTCTGTTAGCGTTATTTGTCACTTTAATTGAAAAATGAATCTGAAGTTATCATGTTTGGGTTTAGACCGAATTAAAATTAGGGGTTTTTACTTATTTGCTTTGTGATTTCAATTAAAGTATTGTGTTAAAGTATGGTGCTCTGTTTTTGTATTTTTATGGTTTTGAATTTGGTTAATTGGTTTTGGTATTGTTTTCAATGCTTAATCTAATTCATAATTTTTTACTTTGCAACAATGATTAGAGCTGAGTTGATGATTTGTTCAAGTTAAAGTAGTGAAAATTGAAGTTCAATAGATATATATATATATATATATATATACACAGTAATACTGCTACTGCTAATATATTTGATTTGACAGTGTTTTCAAATAAGCATAGGGTATATACTCTATTGCAGTATTGCTATTTGATGTTGTAGAATTTGTGAGTTGTGTATTTTGGGTTTTTCATTAACAAAACTTAAGTGCTTAGTTTGGTTTAATCATAAATTATTTGCTTTGTGAAAATTTGTCATCATAAGTTGTGTGTAATTGGTGCCAAGCCTACTAGCGTAGTTATTTTGTGAATGATTAGTCCATATATATGGTAATAATGCTACTTACTTAGTTGCTGTTTTGGTTTTTTATTCTTATTGGATTCAATTCGCTCAGTTTTTTGATCCATTTGTTTGTAAAGATTGAATTTGGTTTTATGTATTGATTTGAATTCTCAGTTGGTTAGTTGTTGCTACTGTTTTGTATTTGGTTTAGACTTAGTATTCAAACTATTTATATCTTAGTGTTGCTGACTTTTTTGTGTTCTTTTTTCAGTGGAGAGTGAACATAGTAGTAGTGGGACTATGGTGATGGAGAAGAGGTTGCTGTTTCCTTACAAACTAGAGAGAGTAGGAAGGAGAAGGCTCCATCTCAGTCTACAAAAACTGTGCAGAACAAGAGGAAAGCAGCGCCGAGCCGTAGCCAAAAGCCTCCAATTCCACCTAAAAAGCAAAAGTCTTGGTCTGAGGTATGGCAATACTTCACTAAATTTTAGTATGCTAGTGGAACTAGAGTTAGGTGTAATTACTGTGAAAAAGAGTATGCTACTGATGCTTGATCGAGCAAAAAACAACCCTATTTTTATGGCTATTTTATTATGTTTTGGATCTATTTATGCTCTAATTTGCCTTATTTTGATGATATTTGTGTTTTTAGTCTTTATGAGATGTGAAATTGCGAATTTGCTTATTTTCACTACTTTTGGAGCTATTTTGATGACTTTTTACACAGATATGAGCAAAGTAATTTTGAGTATAGATTTGGAGATTTGAAATTCGTGTTTGAAGACTTATTGAAGATAATTTGAAGACTTGAAGATCATTGAAGAATTATTTCAAGAAGTAAGAATCGAAGATTGGAGCTTTAAATGCGAAGGATTGAAGACAAGCCCTCAAGAAGCCGGAAGATATGGAATTTTGGATATTTTATATGGGATAATATTCAGCCCATATAGGCTCATAATTGGAGTTAATATCCCAATTGGTGCCGCATAAACCCTCCAAAATATCCAATTTCCGCAATAATCCCGCAACTATTCCTACTTGGATTAGGATTCAGCGCAGTCTCGGTAAAAAGGCCATAACTTTCTACTCAGATGTCTGTTTTAGACCCATGAGTAACCGTTGGAAAGCTAACTCTGAGATCTACAACTTTCCTTTGAAGTCTAAAGCCCTATTCTGCCGTTATAAAGCCCGAATTTGCTGTCGAAGTTGCTGTGCGATTTCTGGAAATTTCAGGATCCTACTTTCACAAGGATTTTGGTTCTAGGAAGACTTTTATGCCAACTTGGAGACCAAGTTAGAGCCTAGAACGTCCTAGAGTCCTATCCTAAGTCTAATAGGAGTCTTTAGGTTATTTTCCCCTATAAATAGCCACCTTAGGTCTAGGTTTTTATGTATTGAATTCTCTTCCATAAGATATATTGTAGATTTGCTTGAAGATTTGGAGGAGAAAGCCCTGGGAGCCGCCGCCCCCTCTTCTTCTTCATCCATAGATAAGTTTTCTTCTTCTTATTTGTGGATGCTCACTCAATTCATGAGTGAGTAATCCTTTTCTTTTCTCCAATGTAGAATTTAATTAAACTCTTGACTTATATCATGGTGAGATTTTGTGCTTATATATGAGAATTATTTTGGTATTTCTTAGATCTCTGTATGAATCCTATGTTGCTTGTTTTGATTGATTGGAGTTGACACTATCATGATAAATTAGGTTAACATCAGCTAGATTAAGTCGAGAATTGACCTTCCGGCTTAATTATATGTAGCAATTGGATGAGAATTGACCCTCCGTCCAAGGGAAATAAGAATCAATGGGTAAAAAAATGCTTGTTGTGCTTGTTTATAAATTACTTGTTCTTAATGCTTTGTTCTTAGGTGATCTTTAGGCCCTGAAAAAGCAATTGATTGCTAAAAGAATAAAAGGGATAGAATAACTTTGACCGGTAATCTTATCTAATTGAGGTAATTTAGGATTTAAATCCGACAAGCTGTTCAAAGTTTTCATAATTTTTAGATATCAATGATCCATGATTTATTGTCAAGAAGGAGATTAATTCTATGTTGGAGGGTTTTCTTTAATTGTTTTCGCAAATTATTCACTGCTTTTTAATTAATTGTTTTCTTTAATTTTCTTGATTGGTTTCTTAGTTAATTTTACTTGTTTGCTAGATTTAATTTAACTTTACTTTCAAAATTCTTCTTTATTTTACTTTATTTTTAAGAAAAAGAATAATGACCTATCTCTCTGTGGATTCGACCCCTACTTGTCCTAACTATTTTTAGTTAGTAATTGTTGTGATATTTATTTTTATGATTTGCTTTCGACCGATCATAAATTTTGGCGCCGTTGCCGGGGAGATTGTGAATCATTTCTTTTTCTTTTTCAAATTAGATTTGCACTTGATCATCTTTGTGTTGCAACGTCCGGGTCCGGGGTCTGAACCCTGCCGTTTAACGACTCAAAGAAAAACTGGCTACGGGAGTCGCCACTAATCTTTTTTAACCTAGGTGTGATTAGCCACCTATCAGATTATTAAGTCTAATGTTAACCTAAGCTTGGCGAAGGTAACACTAAACCTAATAAACGGTCTTCTAATCAGAGTCTAAGGTTCGGGAGTCGGGTACGCATGGGGAAGGATTAGCACCCCCATGACGCCCGTCAAAAGACGGCACTGACTGGTCTAGACTTAACTATGGGTTTCTATCATTAGTTGTTTCTATTTTTTGTTTTTTTAAATATTTTCATGCCATTGAACTCTTTTATTAGTCTTTAAAACTAAGCCGATAAACAAGTAAAAATAGGTTTTAGATTTTGAAATAGAAATGTTGGGAACTTTCCCGTTTACTGTTTGTTCTCTTTCTGGGCTCCTCATGAGAGAATTTTCTTTAAAACTTACCATTAAAACGACTCTATTTGAAAAATGTTATTTGAATGTTTTGAAAACTTGATGGGAACTTTCACACTTTGAAAAGACCTAAATTGAACACTTTGAAAACTTTGAATGAAATTCTTTTTTTTATTTTTGAATTTTGAATTCTTTTGGATTTTTAAAAACCCTTTTTTATTTAATTTTGAAAGACTAAATTTTTCTTTTTTGATTGATTTTTTTTATCTTGGAAAACTAAAAGAGAACAATTCTCAAGCACAAACTCTTTTTAATTTTGAAGAAAATGGTTTTATTCTATTTCATTTTCAACTTCCCTTTTCTTTTAATTTTCTTTAACTATTAACTGAAAATTACTAAGTCTAACCCTAGATATAGGAATGTACATGATGCATGTTTTCCAGTTAAATGCAGATTTTTACCGAATAATTATACGAGGAAATCCTTCTGGGCACCCGCCAGTGATGCTGGCTAAGACCCCCATCCGGATATTCCAAGCCTTAGAAAGATAAATTAAGACCGACAAAGGTTGTCTAAGCCCCAATTAATCATTCCATTAACGGATCCATTTTAACTATTCCAAATGATGACAGTAAATGCAAATGATACATGAAATTTCAATTTTGATTGATTTACCAGGTGATTATACGAGAGACATCATTTGGGCACCTTCCACTTGATTTGTAAGACCCCCAAATAAATGCCTCAAGCCTAGGAAATTCGGAGTAAAATGGACAACACTGTCAACATTTCAAACGATTATTCCATCATCGGAGTCCATCTACTTTTCTCAAATGAACATGGTATAATCAATAAGGAAACATAAATATTAAAGATAAATATGGATGCACATGAAACTTGCTTAATTTCTAAATTCAAATTTTATTTAATCTTAAGAAACCTATATTAATTGAATAATTAAGCCCTTAGCCCAACTTTTTCAAAGCCCACATAAATAACAACTTAAGTATACATAAAAGTTTAAAACCCAAATAAAACCCAAACAAAAAATAAGACCTAAAGCGTAAAAGAGAGCCCAAGCATACAATCTCAAAAGTCCAACAGAATTAAAGACTAAAGCCCGAAAATAAGAAGAAAAATGAAGCCCAAATTTAATCACCAACCCAAACGAATCTTCCAAACCCAATTTACAGTTTCTAAATCATTAAAGTGCATTTTATTTTCCTAAATTACTAGTTTACAAGTCAACTTTTTCCATCCAAATTACCCTATTAAGTACTAAGCTAAAGCTTTTATCACTACTACCAAGATTTCATCCGTAAATCAAAAGGCCCAAATTTGACTTCTAACCTATCAAATCATAAAGTCCATCTAATTCTTTAAATTTCCAAATTCAAAAATTTGCTTAATCTTAGGCCATTTCATTTCTAGCTCTTTTTCTTTCATTTTTTTTAATATTTTCTAAATAGCCTATCTATTCTATTATCAACTTTTACTTCCAAAGTTTTCCCTTTTTATCCATGAATTAAAAGAGCCCAGCTAAAGTCTAACTCTAAATTCTAATTTAAATTGCAATCAAAACTTAAAACGTTAACGTCTTATTCTCTAAAATCCCAAATCGTTTTCCTTAATATCTAACCATTCAAACAAAAGATACTTCCTTTTAACGTATTCGCTAACTTACAAACCTGACATGGATTTAATTATTAGTATTTTAATTTCTAATTTAACCTTTTCTGTAAAAAAAAAATTCTAATTTAACCTAAGAATCTTTTACCAAGACATTTCCCTTTTTATTCTCTAATCTAAAACTAAGTTGACCTTAAATCTATCTGCTATGGGTTAAATTGCATTATGACGGAAATCAGGAGACTATGGACATAATAAAGTAAGGACCCACATGAACAACTAATGAAGATGACAATTTAAATCAGCAAAGCCACAAAAATTCCACATAAATATAAATACCAAACATTTCAGACTTAATCTTTAAGAACTAAAACTACCTCAACCGTTGCTTCTTCACCTCCCACTGCCGGTAATTGCCTCATCCATATCCTCCACCGTGCGCCACCACGATGGTCATTGCCGGAACTCCTGTTGACACCGAAAAATTACAGATCTGCCCACTTTGCTCTCCTCTGTTCGGATCTCTTCTTAAGTCTAGCGAAACCTCATGGGAACACCTTCACGGGAGTCTTGCAAAACCGGAACTTCAATGTTCAGATCCGCCGGATCTAGCCATCTGATCAAGCCAATCCTTAGATAAGTCTTTCCCCTCTCTCTTTTCTTTCTTTTGACCGTGGGAAATTAGATTTTAAACCCTCTAGCTAATAGTTCCTCTCTAGACCGAAACTAACTCTCATTTTCTGGGGTTTACAGGAAAATAGCTAACAAAAGAACTAGTGAAGGGAAAAGGGAGACCCAAAACTGAAGAAAACACCAATGAAAACAAGGTAAGGACTTCTTTTTTGTTTGTTATTTGGTATTTTCTGTTTTGATTTATGTTTGACGACGAAAAGAAGAAAAAGATGAATCTTTTTGTGTATTTTGATGAAACTGATTAGAAAACTACTTAGGGACTTCTTGTTTTCGATATTGCTCAAAAGACTAAAATAAAAAGACTTCCTTTTTGGGTTTTCTTTGTTTGATGCTACTAACTAAACTAGAAAAGTTAAGGAACTAGACCTTTTTTGGATTTTTGAGAAAGGTTACTGCAATTGGAAAGGAAAAAAAACTCTGCTATTCTAAAGATGATTGAAAAAAGCTTCTTTTTTTTCTGTGATGGAGAGAAAAATATGAACTTCTGATTCTTAGACTCTGCTAGGCTTTTCTTCTTGGAAACTGTGCCTCCCCTCCCTGTAGGGTTTTAGGAAAATGTTCACTTATATACAGGGTAGTTTTTTTATTTAAAGGTCAGGATTACTTTGTTGTTTTTGATCCCATGGTTGAGGTTTCAGTTACTGACTTGGCCTGTTGTCTTCACTGGATTGGCCAATGCCTTACTGATGTTGTAATTTTGAATTTCCTTGTTGAATTTATCGCATGTGGCATTTCCCGTGACTTGTTTTGCTTGGCTGTAAATCTGAGTTGGCTGGGAAATTGCTGACATGGAATTTTTGTGTGTCTTGAAATTTTTCTTTACTGTTGATGTGTACTTAGCAATCATTTTGATTTGCCATTGCCTTGTGTTGGTAGTGTGTCAGCTTGTGAAGGACATCATGTGCCATTGTTTTGATCATCTGTGTGTTTCTCCATTTTCCCTGTCATGTACTTCCCTTGTGATATACTTTGACCTTGATTACCCGCCTTTGGATCCAATGACTCTTGAGTCTGAAGTTTTAATCTCATGGTGTTCAATTGGCATTATATTGTACTCTGCGTGCTCATGTTTGCAGCAAGTAAAAGTTAGAGACAAATTCTGCATTTGTTTGAACTTGGTCTGCAAGTTTTGGTTAACCCCTGTTAGTTGTGTTTCCCTTTTGTCTCTTTGTACTCCATTATGCTAATGTCACCGTTTTGTTCCCCTGATCATGGTCTAATTGTTCCTCTTTGTCCTTACAGGTGATGTGGCAAGAGGAGTAATGAGAATATGTTGTGTGGCCAACAAATCCAAATTGTAAGACCAGGCAAGGAGAATGTATTCTTTCAATTTTGATGCAATGTGACACGTTAATGCAAGGCCAATGAAATGTGATGAATAAAACCTCCTTTTTTTGTGATTTTTTTATTTTATTTTTTAATTATTTTTGTATTTTTGGATGCAATCAAAATAAAAATATGCTAAATACTAAATGAGTCTTAATATTCTACCAAATTACTAAAATGCCCTAAATGAGTTAGAAAAATGAACTAAATGACCCTAAATGCAAAAGTAGAAACAAAAAGGCTATATTAAAGGACATGAACTAAAAACGGGTGTCTACACTTTGTTTTGCAGAAAAGACCCAATGGCGCAATCACAAACGTTATGGGAGCTGAATTTCAATAGTGAGATGCCGCCGCTCTGCATTGATTATCCTACTTTGGATATGACTTGCGAATTGCCGTCAGCAATAATCTGCATGCTGCAAATTTTTCAAGGAGAATCTCATGAGAACCCTCATGAGCATCTACAAAATTTCTTTATCAAGTGTGCTGCAATCATGGGGATACCTGAAGAGGAAGCAAGGCTTCGAACTTTTCCTTTGACATTAGAATGAAAAGCGAAAAGTTGGTTCATAAGTCTGCCATCGAAATCTATAAACTCTTGGAAGAAATTGGAGGCAGTATTTTTGAACAAGTATTTCCCTGAAACAAAGCGTGCAAATGTCAGAAAGAAAATCACTACTTGTCAACAACTACGTGATGAGAAGTGGCACCAATACTGGGAGAGATACAACGAGATCTGCGCGAGTTGTCCTTACCACAACCTGAGTGAAGCACTCTTCTGAACCAGAATTTCTTCAAGGAATTAATGATCATTTTGACAAGGTCAACTTGGCCATTACCTCTTTGACCAATTTAGTTCAACAACTAGTTTTGAATCAAGTGGTCAATCAACCTCAAATCCAACAATCACACTTGTATTCAAACCTAGGTTGCCCTAACACACAAGGATGAGGAGTTAATGCCATTGAAGAGACTCAACATTGGTATGCACAAAAGATGAAATTGCCTAATGTTCCATCCTTACCTGCAATATGATCACTTCCAGCACCTGTTATCCCTGATACACCACCACCAGTTGCTGTATCCGTTGAACCAATGGAAGGAGATGAGGAGACTTCAACCAAGATCAAAGAAGATTTATCTGCTGCTCCATTAAACGCAAGCCAAATATGACCCACCACCATTCCCTTAAAGGTTTGCACAACAACTCAATTCACTCCGGAAATTACAGGTAAACGTTCCTTTGGTTATTGAAATGGCCAAAGTACCCAGGTATGCTTCTTTTCTCAAAGAATTATGCAACATTAAGATTAAATGTCCTGAAAAATATGTCTGCATGAAAGAAATGTATCCGCTGCATATCAAACGAAATTGCATCATAAATGCAATGACTTAGGATCTTTTTGTATTCCTTGCAATATAGGAAAGAATAAGGTAGGTAATGCCATCTGTGAATATGGATCTTTAATTAATATCATGCCTTATTCTGTCTATAAGCAATTGAAAATAGAACCTCTGCTTGAAACTGATCTTATTATCCAATTTGCTGATAGAACTGACCTTAAGCCTGAGGGTTTAGTTGAGGATGTTTTAGTGCAGATAGGAGATTTTGCTTTTCCTGCAGATTTTTATGTCTTTAAGATGAGTGAAGAAGACCTTCATCTACCTCAATTGCCACTGCTGCTAGGAAGACCGTTTCTAACATTAGCAAGGATGAAGTTTGAAGCACAAGATGGAACACTCAGTATGGAATTTGATGTAAAGCCAATTAAATTCAATATTAATGACGCCATGAAAGCTCCTGGCTAAGATCCATTCCATCTTTGCCATTGACACAGTTGATGCCTGCTCTGAACAAGTACAAACAATCCATCAAGAATATGAACTTGAAGTTGTACTTACTAAGAGTTTACATCAAAAAGATGTCGAGGAAGCAGAAGTCCAAGTGCTAGAAGAAGTAGCAGAAACTGTCCAAGAATTAGCGTCAGATGAAGAAAAGGAATCAGTCTCTTATATCAGACAGGAGCCAACGCCCAAGCCTTTGCCATCTATCATTCAACCTCCTGAAGTCAAGCTGAAACCACTTCCTGAAGGCATGAATCATGTTTTCCTTGGAGAAAAAGAGACCCTGCCTGTTGTTATTTCAAGTAAATTGAATAATTTACAAGAAGAATAACTAATCAGAGTTCTGAAGGAATACAAGGAAGCTATTGGATGGACTGTAGCTGATATCAAAGGAATAAGTCATACTGTATGCATGCATAGGATTCGACTTGAAGATGATGCAGTAGCAGTTCGACAGCCACAAAGAAGACTAAATCCAAATCTTGCTAAAGTTGTCAAAGAAGAAGTTCTCAAATTACTTGGAGCTAGTTTGAGTTATGCTATATCAGATAGTAAATGGGTCAGCCCTGTCCAAGCAGTTCCAAAGAAGTCTGGATTCACTGTCGTGGAAAACAAGGAAGGAGAGCTAGTTTCTCAAAGACTGCAAAATGGATGGAGAGTATGCATCGACTACAGGAAGCTGAATGCTTACACGAGCAAGGATCGCTTTCCACTGCCATTCATTGACCAGATGTTGGAGAGATTAGCTTGAAAGGCCTACTATTGTTTTCTGGATGGGTATTTATGATACTTTCAGATTCCAATTGCACCTGAAGATCAAGAGAAGACTACTTTCACATGCCCTTTTGGTACATATGCCTACACAAGAATGCCTTTTGGTTTATGCAATGCACCTGCGACTTCTCAAAGGTGTATGATGAGCATCTTTCAAGATTATGTGGGAGATAAGATGGAAGTTTTCATGGACAATTTCACAGTCTATGGAGATGACTTCAATCAATGCCTTAATAATCTAGAACTCATCTTAAAAATGTTTGTTGAAACCAAATTGGTACTAAATGCCGAAAAATGTCACTTCATGGTAGAACAAGGCATTGTTTTAGGCCATGTAGTATCCAAAGAAGGGATGCAAGTCGATAAAGCCAAAATTGACGTTGTCCAGAACTTGCCTTATCCAACATGTGTCAAGGATATCCGTTCATTCTTAGGCTATGCTGGATTCTACAGAAGATTCATCAAGGATTTTTCAAAGATATCAGCACCCATGTGTCGATTACTTCAGAAGGATGTAGAGTTCGAGTTTGGAGATGATTGCAAAAAATCATTTGACAAATTGAAGACTACCCTCACCACCACTCCAATTGTGAAGCCACTTGATTGGAAACTACCATTCGAGATCATGTGTGATTCAAGTAATGCCGCTATTGGAGTTGTTCTAGGTCAGAGAGTCGACAAGGTACCTCATGTTATCTACTATGCTTCAAGAACTCTAGATGCTGCTCAAAAGAACTACACCACCATAGAAAAAAAGATGCTTGCTGTTGTCTTTGCTTTGGAGAAATTTCGACCATATATTCTAGGATCTAAGGTGATTATCTATTCCGATCATGTTGCATTGAGATATCTAATGTCAAAGAAAGAAGCAAAATCTAGGCTTATGCGATGGCTTTTGTTATTTCAAGAATTTGATATCGAAATCAAAGACAAGAAAGGATTCTTGTGACCATTGTAAAACTTGTCCACGTTGTCAGAAAGTTGGAGGTATATCGGAAAGAAATCAAATGATCCAATCACCTATATTCGTTGTTTATGTCTTCCATGTATGGGGGATTGATTTCATGGGACCTTTTCCTCCATCAGATAAGAAGAATTATATTCTTCTAGCTGTGGATTATGTTTCCAAATGGGTTGAAGCCTACGGAAAAAGATGATGCAAGAATAGTAGTCAAATTCTTGAAGGATGATATTCTTCATCGATTTGGAATACCAAGATATCTTATCAGTGATCAAGGAACTCACTTTTGCAATAAGATTGTGCAAGCACTAGTTGAAAAATATGGAGTACACCATAGGGTATCTACTTCATATCATCCTCAAACTAGTGGTCAAGCCAAGATATCTAATCGCCAAGTGAAGCTGATTCTAGAGAAGACAGTCAATGTTCAAAGAAAAGATTGGAGTATGCGACTAGGAGATGCTCTATGGGCTTATCGTACAACTTATAAAACACCTCTAGGTATGTCACCATATAGAATTGTGTTTGGAAAACCATGTCACTTACCTGTGGACATAGAGCACAAAACATGGTGGGTAGTAAAGCAATGCAATCTTAACTTTAACAAAGCTGGAATTCAAAGGATGCTATAATTACAAGAGCTTGAAGAAATAAGGAATGAAGCATATGAAAATTCAAGAATTTACAAGGAAAAGACTAAGGCTCTGCATGATCAAAGGATATTAAGAAGATCATTCCATGAAGGTCAGAAAGTTTTGTTATTTACAAGCTCAATCAAGCACCATGGAAAGCTAAGAACAAAATGGGGAAGTCCTTTTGAAGTAGTAAAAGTTTACCCCAATGGATCCGTGGAAATCTTTAATCCAGCTAGCAAGAATCAATTTAAAGTTAATGGACAGAGACTCAAGCCTTTCTTCGAGCCATTCCCAATAGCAATGATTGAAGAATTTGAGTTGGAAGATCCCATTTATCTTCCAATTTGAAAATTGAAGAAAGGGAGAGTCAAGCTAATGACTTTAAACAAGCGCTTATTGGGAGGCAACCCAATTTTAATTTTAATTTTAATTTTTAATTATTATTTTTATTTTTAGATTTTATGAATTTTCTCCATTAAATTGAAGAAAAATTATCTAAGGAGTAAAAAGTGCCATGACCAGACTAGCTTGCATGCATAGCCGGACATGCCTCGGCATTGCCATGCTATCACTTGGCCGACATGGGGAATGCCGCCCATGGGGAATGCCGCCCATGGGGAATGCCACGCTATCACTTACCTCGTGGAGATGGTCCATTCCAAGTCTTGGAGAGGATCAACAACAATGCCTACAAGCTAGATCTTCCAAGTGAATATGGCAATGTAAGTACTACTTTTAATGCTTCAGACTTATCCTTGTTTTATAGTGATGCAGATTTGAGGACAAATCCTTTTCAAGGGAGAGGAGATGATGCGCCAATGGCTTATCATGGACATGAAGAGCACACTGGAGATCATGGAGAGGTTGATCATGGATTTGAAGGAAGTATGAACAAGCTTGAAGAAGGAGGAGGAATCGCAAACCCTAATTCAAGTAGCATGGGAATCGCAAATCCTACTTCAAATGACAAGGAGAAGCTTAATCGGCCATTTGATCCTTTGGTGATGCCATTAGGTCCTATGAATAAGGCTAGAGCTAAAAGGTTCAAGGAAGCATTATTGGGCTTTGTTCGAACTCATCTTGAAGGCTTGAAGTCCATTGAAGATCAATTGAAGAGTATTGAAGATCATAAGCCAAGGAATATTCCCAACGATTCCAAGCTTTGCACCTTGCTTGAAATCGTTGAGCCTTGATTCTTTCATTGTGTAATTCGACCATATGGGCCTTAATTCTATCTTAGATTAGTTAATTATATAGTTTGGACCTTGATTAGGGTTGGGCCTTGTTCAATTAAGTCCAATCCTCATCTATTTTTCCTATTGGTTGTATTTTAGGATAGTTTCTAGATTGTTCCTATGTAAACCGCCCCCTAGCCTTTACAATCAATGATAGGCTATATAAAGGCACCATCTCCCTCTTGTAAACATAAGTTGAATTGATTGATAAAATTGAGGATTATTTTCCCAAATTGATTATCTTAGCTTCATTGTTCTAGTTTGAGCAAACTTAGGGTTCTTCAATCTTGTAGAGTCCTAGCAAACAATTAGGTTGTGTGAGCTTAATTGCTTGTGAATCTTGTGATCTTAGGTGTTCAATTGCAGGTCTAATTGAAGACTTAAGGCCGATGAACGAAGAGAGATTGCTTTGTGAAGGTTGTTGACATACTTGTCTAGAAGTTGAAGAAGTTCAAGTAGATTCTTGGCGGGTCTCAAGGATAGATTTGAATCTAATACAACTAGATTCGTATCAGAACACTATTTCAACTAAGGAAGGAGAAACAAAGCCGACAATAAGAAGGGGAGTCATCCAATTCGAGTTCTCAACCTAGTTCACCTAGGTCCACTGCTTCAACATCATCAGAAGACATGGCAGAAGAGCCTAAAACTCTGAGAGAGTTAGCTGCACCAAACGTCACTGTGCAACACTTAGCAAATTCGATACCCAGATACAACTGGAAACTTTGAGATAAAATCTGGATTTATTCAGATTTTACCCAAATTTCATGGTTTGCCTGGAGAAGATCCTCACCGACATCTTACTGATTTCCAGATTGCCTGTGCATCTACAAGTATTCAAGGTATTCTTGAAGATCAATTCATTTTAAGAACTTTTCCGTTCACTCTTGTGGATCGTGCAAAAGATTGGTTGTACCTCCTACCCTGATGCGCCAATGGCTTATCATGGTCATGAAAAAGACAATGGAGATCATGGCAAGGATTATCAAGGGTTGCAAGGAAGCGTGGACAAGCTTAAAGGAGAGGATGAAATCGCAAATCACCAAGAAGATGCCATTTGATCCTTTGAAGATGCCTTTAGGTCCGATGACTAGAGCAGGAGCTAAGAAGTTCAAAGATGCATTAACAAGTCTCGTTAGAACTCATCTTGAAGACTTGAAGACCATTGAAGATGTTTTGAGCAAGAATATTCCAATCAATCCAAAGCTTCATTCAATCGATTCCAAGCTATGCACCTTACTTGAAATCGATGATCATTAGGGTTTACATTGTGTGATTCGGTCATATGGGCCTTAATTCTATCTTAGATTAGTTAATTATATAGTTTGGAGCTTGTTTAGGGTTGGGCCTTGTTTAATTAAGTCCAATCCTTAGCTATTTTTCCTATTGGTTGTATTTTAGGATAGTCTCTAGATTGTTCTATGCTAAACCGCCCTTCACCCTTGTATCGAAGGCCTAGGTCGGTTTAGAGGGGTTTATGCGTTGGTCTTGTGCCTATATAATGCCACCAATAGCTCTTGTAAACATTAGTTGAGTTGATTAATAAAATTGAGGTTTATACACCCAAATTGATTATCTTAGCTTCATTGTTCTAGTCTGAGCATACTTTAGGGTTCTTCAATCTTGTAGAGTCCTAGCAAACAAATAGGTTGTGATTGCTTAATTGTTTGTAAATCTTGTGATCTTAGGTGTTCAATTGCAGGTCTAATTGAGAGTCTAAGGCCGACGAACGAAGGAGGGTTTACTTAGTGAAGATTGTCGACATACAAGTCTAGAAGTTTGGTGATTTAAGTTGATCTTTGGTGGGTCTCCAAGGTGGATTTAGACCAATTGCAACTATATTCGTATCATACCCACTGGTTCAATCACATCTTAGACAAGTCTTAAGAAATTGTTCTTGGAAAAGTACTTTCCTGATCATAAAGTATCAAGTATAAGGAAGGAGATTTGCGAAATTAAGCAACGCCATGGAGAAACAATGCATGAATATTGGGAACGATTTAAGACACTGTGTGCGACCTGCCCCAATAATCAAATCAATGAACAGTTGCTGATCCAATACTTCTACGAAGGATTATTGCCATCTAATAGATCTTCCATAGATTCTGCAAGTGGAGGAGCTTTCATAAACAAAACTCCCACCGAAGCTTGGACTTTAGTGGAAAACATGGTTGCAAACACTCAACAATTTGGATCTCGAGAAGACTACTCAAGAGAAGGCAATACGAGAAGAATCAATGGAGTCTCTACCTATTCCACCTCATTGGAGCAACAACTTCAAGATTCAAATCAGCAAATCGCTATGCTCACTGATTTGTTCCATGCAAATTTTTCAAGTGTGCCTAAGGTTTGTGGTATTTGTTCTCAAGGACACTACACTGATAAGTGCCCTTCTTTGGAAGACAAAACACAAGAAGTCAATACTGTGGGAATGCAAGGAGCTTATCAAAGGAAGCCTGAACCTTATTGGAGAGCCGAGCAACCAAGTCAACAATATGGGAACCAAGGTAACTATCAAGGAAGGCCAATAAATTTTCAAAGTTCAAATTTCCAACAATCTTCACAAGCTGTTTCCATCGAGATGCAACAAATAAAGGAAGCTATGGAGATGATGAGGAAACAAATCAGTCAATTGGCTAGTGATATGAGTGATCTCAAGACACAAGGTCAACAAAGGATACCATCACAACCAAAGGTACCTCCTAGAGAGAATGTCAGTGCAATTACTTTAAGGAGTGGAAAAGAGTTGGAAGAATCCTATCCAACCCATGTCGCACAAGATGAAGGAGAGTCAAGCTACACCAAAGATGAAGAATTGCAAGTGCCTGCCAAAGAACTCAAGATTAAAGATGAACCCAATGGAAAACGAGGTGAAGGAATATGCGATTCTAGCAAGGAGATCACCGCAATCAAGCCTAAGGATCAAAAGTAACCCTTAGTTCCTTTTCCATCAAGATTTAAGAAGTGAAAGAAAGAAGATGATGATCAAGATATTTTGGAGATACTTCGACAAGTTGAGGTCAACATCCCACTTCTTGATGCCATTCAACAAATTTTGAATTATGCAAAGTTGCTTAAGGAACTTTGTACCAACAAGAAAAGGTTAATTACAAGGTAAGGTAAGTGATGGAGCTAATGTCTCTGTTGTGCTTCAAAAGAGGTTACCTCCTAAGTGCAGGGATCAAGGTACGTTTTCTATTACTTGTTCTATTGGAAGAAGTATTATAGAGAATGCTATGCTTGATTTAGGTGCTTCTTTAAGTGTGATACCTTATTCTTTTTACAAATCTTTGAATCTTGGTCCTTTCAAAAATATTGATGTTATTCTGCAGTTAGCTGATGGATCTTTGGTTCGTCCCAAAGGTGTTTTAGAGAATATCTTAATTCAAGTTGAGCATTTGATTTTTCCAATTGACATATTTGTTATGGATATGGAACATTCGAAAGATAAATGTCCTCTTTTATTAGGGAGACCATTCTTAAGAACTTATCATACCAAGATTGTTGTATTCAATGGTTCATTGACCATGGAATTCGATGGTGAAGTCATCCACCCTAGAATTTCATCTCAATTGCCTTTGAAGCCTAACAATTTTGTTTGTGTTGTGAACTCTAAGTGGGTTGAGAAAAAAGTAAGTGAAGAATCTTCATCAACAAAACATTATCAGATTTCCAGAGGAAGACAAAGAATAATGGACATTCGACAACGCTACAATGAGAATTTCCACCAATTTTGGGAGAGATTTAAGAAGTTGTGTGTCGATTGCCCTCATCATGGATTCAAGGAAGGAATTTTAATCCAAATCTTCTATGGAGGATTAGGAGTTAAAGATCGAGTTCTTGTTGATTCTTTCATTGTAAAGCCATTGCAAAAGAACCCCAGAGAATGCATACTTTGTGCTAGAAGAATTATCTCGAAGGACAGAATCATCAATTCCCCATAAGAAGAAGAAAGCAAAGATCAAGCTTGAAATCAACAATCATCATGGAGTTCAACATAAAGGAAAGGAGCAAAAGAGGCAAGCCAATGCACCAAAGGAAGCTGCTCAAGGCCAATATGATCGAGCTAACCAAGCAAGCATGACTAGCAAACAACCCGGCTAAGCTCGTGCCGCACCAGCAAGCATGCCTGGCTATGGCTCAGCCATCCGCGCCACATGCCCGGACAGGATCAGCCAATGTCGCGCCAGCCCACGCGCCTAGCTAGGCGACAGTGTCGAAGCAACCAGCCAATGCCACACCAGCCTTGAGGTGACTCGGCTATACCGTGCCATGCTCGACCACTGCCCGGCTACCACCGGCCACAGCCTCATCACCTCGAGTCTTTACCGAGTTAGGACCGGCCATCACCGTGCCACTACGACCAAATGCTTTTCAAACCATGCCACATCCGTGCCACCTCTAGATCGTGCTGCTTTATACTCTTTGATACTTTCAAGACTTGACAAGATTCAACTTGAAATTATCAAAATCATTGATGAGAGCAAAATCATTGAGGACATGTTGAAGGAATATATCCAAAGTTCCTTCACCCTTGAAGAGTAATTTTCTTTAAGACAGTCTAGCCAAAGACCTTAAAGAAAGGCGCTTATTGGGAGGCTAACCCAATATTTCACTAACCCTTAATTTTTTTGTTTTCTTTTCTTTTTCTTTTTAGGAATTCACATTAAAGGACAACAAGAAGAGCAAAAGGAGCTTAGTTTTCAACAACAACATGAAGAAATCTAATGGAGTTTATGCTTGGAGATAGAAAAGCTTTCTTAAACCCTATCTCTACTTAATTTTTCTTGTTTTGCTTTGATTGCCTATTTCTTCTATTTTTTGCTTCTTTGTTTTATAAATGCATATGTGTGAAAAGTGCATAAATTCAAGCATATCTTTTTAGCCATCACTTAAGAGAGACATAATTCCACATTGAGAACAATGTGTCTTTTAAGTGTGGGGGGAGTGAGTCTAATATAGAGTTTACATGCATAGAAATTGCATAAAAATTTTGAGAAATTTTGATTTTTCATGCATATATTGAGTTATTGATTTGATTATGATTGAAGATTGCTTAGAATTTTTTAAGAATGTTTTAATTCATTAATTGATTTATAGCATGTTATCTTATTTCTTAGAATTAGGTATAATTAGAGTTTGTGCTAAGAGTTTATTATTTATTGCTTCTATGATTACCTATTTCTACAACTTGTGTTTAATTTTTATTGAAATTACACTTATGAAAGTATGTTATGGATATGTCAAGAATAAGTGTGGGGACTACTTATATAAAAAGGGTAGTTAAAAAAATTATTTTTCAAAAGAAGTGTTTTCATGAAAGAGGAGAAGAGGTATTTCTGTTTTAAAAAAAAAAAAACCCGTTGCTGTCACTCTTTTCTTTAAACTAAAGGAGTTAGTAACCCTTGGAAAGAGGATAAGAGGCATGGAATTGCAGAAATATTGTCCCTCTAGAGTGCTAGTAGCCTCAAAATAAAAATAAAAGGGCGTTATTAACCCCTAATCATGAACACTTCGAGGTTAGTAACCTCAATTTTCTTTAAAAAATCAATTACCCTTTGAAAATCATTATAACCCATGTAAAACTCTTGATTTATATTCATGATATGCAATCCTTTGAGTAATGGAGATAAAGATGAAGACTCAAGCTTATAGAAAGAAGTAGTTATAGGATGTGATGAATAATAAGTGATTAGAGCTACTTTGATTATGGTTACTTAAGAATAAAGATACTTGTTATTTATTGACCCTTTGAATTGAGTACTCTTATTATTCTTTGTTATTCTAATTTCCTAATTGAATTGATCCTTGATCGAGCTAAAATTATGCATGTTTTTATAGCTATTTTTATATACTTTTTACTACTTTTATATGTGTTTTTACCCTATTTTGTTAGTATTTGTGTTTTTAGATCTTGAAGACAAGTAAAGTGAAAACTTATTGTTTTTCACTCTTTTTGGAGCTATTTTGGAGACTTTTTACTCAACTATAGATTTAGCCATTTGGAATGAAGATTTGAAGATGCGAAGTTCGTGATTGAAGATATTTTGAAGATTTGAAGACAATTGAAGAATTAATTCAAGAAGTAAAAATTGAAGATTTGGAGCTTATTTGCAAAGGATTGAAGCCAAGCCCAGATGAAGCCCTGAAGTTGATGATTTTTGGATAAATTATATGGGAATATACTCAGCCCATATAAACCTAGAATTGGAGTTAAAATCCCAATTTGTAGGCCTAATATCCAAAAGAATATCCAAATCCCGCAATAATCCTGCAGATTTGCAATATAAACCCGGTTTCAGCGCAGTCTTCGTAGAAAGGCCATAACATTTTACTCAGATGTCCGTTTTAAGCCCATGAGTAGCCATTGGAAAGCTAACTCCGAGCTCTACAACTTTCTTTTGAAGTGCAAAGTGCAGATCTGCCATCTTCAAGCCCGAATTTCAATTCGAATTCTGCAGAAATCCAAAAAATTCCAGAATCCTCTTTTGACTTGTATTCTACTCTAAGATGACATCTAATCCAACTTGGAGTCTAAGTCATGGCTAAACCGTCCTACCCTATTCCTCCACTATAAATAGCCACCTCCTGTATCACAAATCACATACTACACAACTTTACACCTCAAAAATTTTAGATAATTCTCTTTTTCTACCTTTCTTTAGTTTTAGGTTTTTCTCTAGTTTTAGAAGGGGGAAGTCGACACCCTCTCTAGCCATAGAGGGGTGCGACGTCCCTAGGGTTTCAAGGAGGAGAAATCGTTCCTCCCTAGTCCTGTAAGTATTCTTATGCCTCTCATGGATTTTCCTAAGTCCATGAGTAGCTAAACCCTACTTCTAATCCTTTGGTGAATTCAATCAATTGATTATGGTGAGATTTCTATACTTATAATTTTGTGTTAAGTTCTTGATGATAGTAGTCAAAACCCTAAAATAATTTTATGATTCTGAATCTTATTTGAGTTATGTGGCCACTAACGATGTAAGAGGAAGATCTATGGCTAAATCAAGCTTAGAATTGACCACTCAAGTTTGATTGTGTGTAGCGAATCAGGTTTGTTTGATCGCAGCCTGATGGGTGTTTGTCTATCGGAGGCCGAGAAATTGCTCTGTATGGTTCTACTTTGTAGGCATGTGTGTAAAATTAACTGTTCTTAATGCTTTGTTTTCAAGTGATCTTTAAGCCCTGAGAAAGTAATCGATTGCTGAAGGAATAAAAGGGATAACTGCAGCTTTAATCGGCCTCTTATCTAACATACATGTTGGGAAACCTACACTAGTTGTCAGTCAAGTATAAGATGCTTAATTCACCTTTAAAATCAATGATCCATAATTAATTTGATTGAATCATACCATCGGAGAAGAAGTATGCTTTATAATTATTGTTTACTTTATTAATCTGCTTTAGATTTAGATTTAATTTGTTTTGCTTTATTTTTAGTTTAATTGTTTTCTTTATAATTGATATAACTAATCCCCTGTTTTCTAATTGATTTTTGGGAAAAGATTTTTCTTTATTTTTCTTCTTTCATCACATAACCCTTCTCCGTGGGATTCGACCCCTACTTGCCCTAGCTATTTTAGTTAGTTTATGTGGGGATTATTTTTATGGTCATTGACGACACGATCATAAATTTTGGCACCGTTGCCGGGGATCGAACTCGGGTCACCCACGTGACAGGAGTGAAGGAAGGGAATTGAAAGGAAGTAAAGAGAGATTAGATCCAAGAATTAGTTTTTGTTTTTCCGTTTTTTCTTAAAAAAAATAGTTTTTCCTTTTTTCCGATTTTTCTAAAAAAAAAAAAAAAGGTTTGTGATGTTTTTTTTTTTAAAAAATTAGGGTTTCCGATTTTTGAACAAAAAAAAATTTTCTTTTCTGTTATTCCTAAAAAAAAATATATTCTTATTTTCTGTTTCTGCTGTTTAATTTTTGTTTAAGAACTGTTATTGCTAATTTTTCTTTTTAGTTTTGTTTGATTTTTCTAGGAAGTTGCATGCCAAAGACAAGAAGTAGTGGTATTGAAGGTTTAGAATTCAATCCTGAACCTGAAAGAACACTATTTCAAAAGAAGAAGAAGACACAAAGCCGAGTACAAGAAGATGAGTCATCCAATTCAAGTTCTCAACCAAGTTCTCCTAGATCTGCTGTTTCAACATCGTCAGAAGACATGGCTGAAGAAGAACAACCCAAAACTATGAGAGAGTTAGCTGCACCAAACGTCAATGCCAAACGCTTAGCCATTCAATATCCAAATACAACTGAAAACTTTGAGATAAAATCTGGATTTATTCAGATTTTACCCAAATTTCACGGTTTGCCTGGAGAAGATCCTCACCGACATCTAACTGATTGCAGATTGCCTGTTCATCAACAAGTATTCAAGGTATTCCTGAAGATCAATTCATGTTAAGAACCTTTCCGTTCACTCTTATGGACCGAGCAAAAGATTGGTTGTACCTTCTACCCACTGGTTCAATCACATCTTGGACGAGCCTTAAGAAGCCGTTCTTGGAAAAGTACTTTCCTGCACACAAAGCATCAAGTATAAGGAAGGAGATTTGTGGAATTAAGCAATGCCATGGAGAAACAATGCATGAATATTGGGAACGTTTCAAAACACTTTGTGCGAGCTGCCCCAATCATCAAATTAATGAACAATTGCCGATCCAGTACTTCTACGAAGGATTACTACCGTTTGAAAGATCTTCCATCGATTCTGCAAGTGAAGGAGCTTTCATAGACAAAACTCCTGCCGAAGCTTGGTCTTTAGTGGAAAATATGGGTGCAAACACTCAACAATTTGGATCTCGAGAAGACTATTCAAGAGAAGGCCCTACAAATGAGGTTTCTACCTATTCCACCTCATTGGAGCAACAACTTCAAGAAACGAATCAGCAAATCGCTATGGTCATTGACTTGTTCTAAGCGAATTTTTCAAGTGTGCCTAAGGTTTGTGGTATTTGTTCTCAAGGACACTATACTGATAAGTGCCCTACATTGGAAGACAACAAGCAAGGAATCAATGCCTTGGGATTACAAGGAGCTTATCAAAGGAAGCCTGAACCTTATTGGAGACCTGATCAACCAAGTCAACAATATGGGAACCAAGGTAACTACCAAGGAAGGCCGACTTTTCAAAGACCTAATTTTCAATCTTCACAAGCTATTTCCATCGAGATGCAACAAATCAAAGAAGCTATGGAGATGACGAGAAAACAAATAAGCCAATTAGCTAGTGATATGAGTGATCTCAAGACACAAGGTCAACAAAGGATTCCATCACAACCAAAGATACCTCCTAGAGAGAATGTCAGTGCAATTTCTCTAAGGAGTGGAAAAGAGTTGCATGACCCTTATCCAAACTTTGCCGCACATCAACAAGAAGAAGGAGAGCCGAGCTACACCAAAGAAGACAAATTACAAGAGCATGCCGAAATCAAGAATGAAGATGAATCCAATAACAAAGGAGTTGCACCGATTGAAGGTTCCAACAAAGAAGATGCCGCAATTCAACCCAAAGGAAAAGGTGTGTGCGATTCCAACAAGCCTAAAACCGATTCCAACTTAATTCCTTTTCAATCAAGATTGAAGAAGTCAAAGAAAGAAGATGATGATCAAGATATTTTGGAGATATTTCGAAAAGTTGAGGTCAACATCCCACTTCTTGATGCCATTCAACAAATTCCGAATTATGCAAAGTTCCTTAAACAACTTTGTACCAACAAGAAAAGATTACAAGGTAAGGTAAGCGCTAGAGCTAATGTCTCTGCTATGCTTCAAAAGAGTTTACCTCCTAAGTGCAAAGATCCAGGTACGTTTTCTATTACTTGTTCTATTGGGAGAAGTATTATAGAGAATGCGATGCTTGATCTAGGTGCTTCTTTAAGTGTGATGCCTTATTCTTTCTACAAATCTTTAAATCTTGGTTCTTTGAAGAATACTGATGTTATTCTGCAATTAGCTGACGGATCTTTGGTTTATCCCAAAGGTGTTTTAGAGAATATCTTAATTAAAGTTGAGCATTTGATTTTTCTTATCGACATATTCATTATGGATATGGAGTATTCGAAAGATCAATGTCCTCTTTTATTAGGAAGACCTTTCCTAAAGACTTCTCATACTAAGATTGATGTATTCAATGGTTCATTGACCATGGAATTTGAAAGTGAAGTCATCCACCCTAGAATGTCATCTCAAGTGCCTTTGAAATCTAACAATTTTGTTTATGTTATAAGTTCTAAGTTTGTTAAGAAAGGAGCCATTGAAGATTCTTCATCAACAAAGCCTGATCAGATTTCCAAAGGAAGACAAAGAATAATGGACACTCGACAACGCTACAACGAGACATTCCACCAATTTTGGAGGAGATTCAAACAGTTGTGTGCCGATTGCCCTCATCATGGATTCAAGGAAAGAATTTTAATCCAAATCTTCTACGGAGGATTGGGACTTAAAGATCGAGTTCTTGTTGATTCTTTTAGTATAAAACCACTACATGAAAGAACCCCGGAGAATGTATTCTATGCCCTTGAAGAATTATCTCGGAGGACGAAATCTTCAACCTCCCATGAGAAGAAAGATCGAGCAAAAGAAGCCAAGAAGGAGAAAGAAGTCAACAACAAAGAAGTTCAACCATCACTGAAGATCAACTGACCAACCAATTCAACTGAGAAGTAACATATAGATCTTAAACATAGAACTAAAGTTGGTAGCATTCTTCAACGCCAAGTGGAGAATTTTCCCCAATTTTGGCAAAGGTTTAAGAAGCTATGTGCTGCTCACCCTCATCATGGTTATGATCAAAGAAGATTGGCTCAAAACTTCTACCAAGGATTAAGAGCTTCTGATAGATTGTCTGTCGACACTCTCATCTATATTCCCTTGTTCGATCATAGCACTGTTGACATATACGAGATATTGGAGAATTTTGCCAAGATGATAACCAATGCACCGAAGGAAGCTGCTCAAGGACTCAGCCCGGCTAAGCCCGTGCCGCACAAGCCATCTTGCCCGGCCATAACCCGGCCATCGACATCACATGGCAGGCCAACACCGGCCAATGCAGCACCAGCCCGTACGCCTAGCTCGGCTATAGCCCGGCCACCCGAGCCACCTGTCCGGACGAGCCAGGTCCTTGCCGTGCCACATGCCCGGATGAACCAAGTCACTACCGTGCCTCCTGCCCGGCTATGCTCGGCCCTGCCCGCTCAATCCGCGCCATGCTCCGCGCTAGCCGCACAGCCGCCCAAGCTTAGCCCAGCCTTGTCCGCACCAATCCGTGCCACCAGCACTCCGCAACCGGCCATACAAGCTTCCCACCGAGACACCACCACGCCACGCCCGGACTTGTTCGCGCACAATGCCCGGCCATACCCGGCTTATGCCGTGCCATCTGTGCAAAATACCGTACTACCACCGGTTACATCCGTGCCATCGCCAAATCATGCTGATTTAAGTTCTTTGATTTTTTCAAGTCGTGATAAAATTCAACTTGAAACTATCAAAATCATTGAAGAAAATAGAGTTATTGAAGACCTGTTGAAGGATTACACCCAAAATTCCTTCACCCTTGAAGAATAACCTTCTTTAAGGCAGTCTAACCAAAGACGTTAAAGAAAGACGCTTATTGGGAGGCAACCCAATATTTTTACTAACCCGTAATTTTTCTTTGTTTTATTTTTCTTTTCTTTTTTAGGATTTCCATACCAAAGGAGAAAAAGGAGCTTTTCACCGATATCAAGAAATCGAATGGAGCTTATGCTTGGACTAAATCCCTAAGTTTTCTTAAACCTTAACTCCATTTAATTTTTATTACAATATTTTGATTGATTTTTCCTTGATATGCGATTCATATAGATAAGTTATATTGGTTAAATAGGATTTAAAAGATGCATATTTATTTTTGCTTTGATTTTCCACGCTTGTTTATACATTGGGGACAATGTATCTTTTAAGTGTGGGGGAGTGAGTCTAATTGCATAGAAAACTGGCATAATTTTTTCGAAAATTTTGACAATTTTGATTTTATATGCATATCTTGAGTTATTGATTTGATTTTTGATTGATGATACCTTAGAATTCTTAAGAATGTTTGATTTATTACTTGATTTATAGTATTATATCTTATTTCTTAAATTAGGTATAATTGAAGTTTGTGATAATTGCTTACCATGGATTATTTCTATGATTGGTTATTTTTAGAACTTGTGTTTAATATTTATTGAAACTACACTTATGAAAGTGTTTTATGAATATGTCAAAAATAAGTGTGGGGAACTATCTATATTAGAAGGGTAGTTTTAAAAATCTTTTTCATAAAAACAAGAGTGTTTTTCATGCAAGAGGAGAAGAGATATCTTCTGCCTTAAAAAAAAAAAATCCATTGTTGTCACTCTTGTCTTTAACCAAAAGGAGTTAGTAACCCTTAGGAAGAGGATAAGAGGCATGGATCGGCAGAAGTATTGTCCCTCTAGAGTGCTAGTAGCCTCACAAAAATAAAATAAAGGGCGTTAGTAACCCCTAAGCATGAACACTTTGAGGTTAGTAACTGATCAGACCAAAATTATACACCTTTTTATGGTCATTTTCCTATGCTTCTTGGGTATTTTATGCTTGATTACGCCTTGTATTTGGTATATTTGTGTTTATAGGTGTTAAAGGGAAGAAAAGTGCAAAATCACCACTTTTGTGCCTTTTTGGAGCCTTTTTGGATGATTATTTACACAAATATTATCCAAAGACAATTTGGAGGAAGAATGGAGCCAATATGATTGTGATTGAAGAGCTTGAAGAGTCAATTTTATCATCATAAGATTGATTTTCAAGAGTTTGAAGCAAAGGAGCAAAGTTGAATTTCAAGGCAAGAAAACATATCAAGAAGTGTCATAGCACTGGAGTACATGGGTCGCGAGGCAAACCACATGCGGCGCCAAGCATAGCACATGGGCGCCCAACGCTAGTCGAGGCATGCCACCAGCAAGCACATGGGCGCTGGCAACATGGGGGCTGAGGCTAACGCCCTGGGCGCACAAGCCATCTACATGGGCGCCCAGGGGGAGTCGGGTTTCAGCCATGCGCGCACATCTGCATGCCATGCGTGTCTTCACCTTGAAGCTTCTTCACTTGTTTCCAGATTTGGCGACCTTTCTGTATTTTGGCCATAACTTTTGATCCAGAGCTCCGTTTGAGGCATATGAGTAGCCGTTGGACAGCTGACTTCAAGATCTACAAGTTTCGAGGTCGAAGCCCAGTTTTGCCGTTATCGTGGACGAAAATGCCCCTGAAGTTTTTGCAGACATGCTAGACTCTGGAAAGCCCAAGAATCAAGCCCAAGATGATTTGATAAACCCTAATTCGGTACTAAGGGATAGCCCAGACATGTAGGACGACTTTAAACCCAATTAAAGGTGGTTTAATGAGCTTAAATTACAATCTTGTCCTAGGTTAAGTTAGCCCCAAGTCTCTAGTATAAATAGCTATCTATTCTCTCTAGAAAAGGTGGTGGTTGGGAATTGGCGATTTTGGTTAAAGATTGAAGCAAGGAGCCGCCGGCCATACTCTAGGTTTTCTATTCCTTTTGATGGCTACTCAATTCATGAGTAGCTAATCTTTTATTTCTCCAATGTAGAATCTTATTGATCTCTTGACATTTAATTTATGAGGAGACTTTTGTTCTTTATAATTTGATTTCCACTTGAATATGTTTCTTATCTCTATACTTCATTTTATGTATTCATGTCTTGATGGATTTGGAGGCCTACCTATCTTGATAATATGAATGGTATAGTTAGATTCAAGTAGCTTGAGTCAAGCTAAAATTGGACCAAGTAACAATTGTAATTCTAGAAGTCCTAGATTCAATGGGATATCAAACCTTGTTGAAATCTTTTGGCCGAGATGGAAATTGATGTAGGGAAGTTTGGTATTGATTTATCATGCATGTGGATTAATAAAACCTAATGCTTGTTATATGAAGGGCTGAAACCATAGATTATAACATTAGAGGTTAATTGTCAGCGAGATGCGGGTTAATCTTATTAGCATGTTGGAATTAGCATTACGTCTGTTCCTATACCAATTATTCAAGCGGAGTTGTTTAAGATGTTAGGAGGATTATTTTGTTCTAAGGAAAGTTGAAGCCTATGTCTTAGGATATATACTACTTTGGAATAATTTATGATGCTTGATTGATTAACAATTTATATCAAATTCATATTTTGTGTCGATGATCCATGTTAATCTTGTCAAGGTTGAAATAGATTCTATATTGGAGGTTTGTTTAACATAGTTGATTACTTAATTTACTTTGTTTTTAATTTAGTTGTTAGTTTTAATTTAAAATTACCAAACCTCTTCTTTCAAATTACTCTTTTTAACATAATTGATTAGTGAAGAAATTATCCTCTCTCCCTGTGGATTCGACCCCTACTTGCCCTAGCTAGTAGTTATTGGTTTGTGGGGAATTATCTTGTGATTTGATCAACGACCGATCACAATTTTGGCGCCGTTGCCGGGGAGAGTGTGCTTTTAATTTCTTTACTTTTAGATTGTGTTATTTGTAAATACTTGTTTTTCTTTTTATTTTTCCTTTTTTACTTTTAAACTTGATCATCTTTGATTTGTAGGAAAACTTAATGGAGTAATCACTTACTCTAAGGGAGTTGAATTTCAACTGTGATTTGAAGCCCCATTGCATTGATTATCCAGAAGATTTGTCCTACGAGTTGAAGTCTGGAGTGGTCCGTATGTTACCAATTTTTCATGGGGAATCCCATAAAAATCCTTATGAGCATTTGCGACGTTTCATCGTCAAATGTGCTATGTTTAGGATGCCTGAAGAGCAAGCAAGGCTTCGAGCTTTTCCAATTACATTGGAAGGTAAAGCGGAAGAATGGTTTTGGAGTCTGCCATCAAAATCGATTACTTCTTGGAAGGAAATGGAGAGAGCCTTCTTGAACCAATACTTTCCAGAAGCCAAACGTGCCGACGTCAGAAGCAAGATCAATTCTTATCACCAACTACGTAATGAGAAGTGGTTTCAATATTGGAAAAGGTACAACAAGATATGTGAAAGTTGCCCCTACCACAACATAGGCGAGGAACTCTTGATACGACAGTTCTATGATGGATTGTTTTATGAAGATCGAGTCTACATTGATGCAACAAGTGGAGGTAGCTTGACACTCAAAAC
>AWWV01012224.1:0-20030 GCA_001974805.1 Corchorus capsularis | reverse complement strand
GTTGACATCTTCACACGTGTTGTTGGAAAATTTTGCCTCTTTCTCCAAGCTTCTCTTGTTTTTCTTCTTGATCCAACTTGGAGGTGCAATTGCTTGAGTCAACGCTTCCAATGCTTCATATGAGTCCTTCACAGTCCTATCGAACAAGGGTATGTTGTTGATGCTATCCACAAGAAGTTGATCATCGACTTCTAATCCTTGATAGAAGCACTCGATCAAAACTTGTTGTGAAATGCCATGTTGAGGGCAATCGGCTACAAAGTGTCTTGAATCTCTCCCAAGCTAGGTGGAAATTCTCAATCTTTGCGTTGTCGAAAAGTTGTAATCCTTTGCCTCCCCTTTGAAAGTTGCTCACTTGTCATGGTTGAAGATGTTGTACCTAACTCTTTCTTTACCCACTTTTCCACTACACAAACAAAATCATTAGTTTTCAAAGATAAATTTGATGAAAGTTTGGGATGAATTACATCACCATCAAACTCCATCGTCAATGAGCCATCAAAAACATCGATTTTGGTGTGAAAAGTCCTTAGGAAAGGCCTTCCTAATAAAAGAGGGCATTGATCCTTTGTAATTTCTCCTTCCATTTCCATAAAAAAATATCAATAGGAAAAATTAAATGTTGTACTTTAATCAAAATGTTCTCTAGCACACCCTTGGGATTGCACCAAAAGATCCATCGGCCAATTGAAGAACAACATCGGTGTATTTTAAAGGACCAATTTTTAAAGTTTGATAGAAAGAATAAGGCATAACACTTAAAGATGCTCCTAAGTCAAGCATAGCATTATCAATGATAGTATTTCCAATTGAACAAGTAATTGAAAACATACCAGGATCCTTGCATTTTGGAGGTAAATGTCTTTGCAAAACAGCAGAAACTGTTGCTCCAACATTCAACTTACCTTGCAACCTTTTCTTGTTTGTACACAATTGCTTAAGAAGTCTTGCATACCTTGGTACTTGTTGAATTGCATCAAGAAGTGGGATGTTGACCTCGACCTTTCGAAAGATATCCAAGATGTCTTGATCTTCATCTTCTTTCATTAATTTCCTTGACTTGGTTGGAAAAGGTTCCTTTTTTGAATCCAATTTGGGCTTGGCCAGAAGTTTCTTTAGCTTCTCCATCATCCTTGACAAATTCGAGAATAATGGGTTCATCATCTCCAATTTTGATCTCCTTTGCTAGCACATGCAATTCTTCTTCTTTCTTGCTTGTCCCTTCATCCATTGTAGACTTAGTTGGATATGGTTCGTCCAACTCCTTTCCACTTCTCAAGGTAATAGCATTCACATTTTCCTTAGGTGGCACTTTTGATTGAGATGGGATCTTGTTTTGGCCTTGTGCTTTGAGCTCACTAACATCACTTGCTAATTGACCTAATTGCTTCTTGATGATCTCCATGGTCTCTCTCATTTGTTGCATTCCCTCAAAATAGTGTGAAGATTGCCTTGGATAATTGTTTGGCCTTGCTTGGTAAGCACCTTGGTTCCCATAAGAATTGTAGCTTCTTGGAAATGGCTCTTGTTTCCTTTGAAATCCCTCTTGCATTCCTAAAGCATTGACTTCTTCAACATCATCTTCGACCAACTTTGGACACTTGCCCGTGTGATGTCCTAATGAACAAATCCCACAAGCCTTTTTCACACTTGATAAGTTCGATTTGACCAAATCAGTTGCTTTGCTCCTTCAATTCGTTGCTCCAATGTAGAGGAATGGGTTGAGATTTCATTGATTCTTCTAATGTTTCCATCTCTTTGTGCACAATTCTCTCGAGTACCAAATTGTTGTGTGTTGGCGGCCATGTTCTCGATCAAAGTCCAAGCATTGGTGGGAGTCTTGTCGATGAAAGCCCCTCCACTTGCAGAATCTATGGAAGATCTATCAAATGGAAGTAAACCTTCATAGAAATACTGAATAAACAATTGTTGAGGAATTTGATGATTTGGACAACTTGAGCACAACCTCTTGAAACGTTCCCAAAACTCGTACATAGTCTCGCTGGGATTGCTTAATTCCACTTATCTCATTTCGAATGCTTGAGACTTTATGAACAGGAAAGAATTTTTCCAAAAACAATTTCTTAAGGCTCGTCCAAGAAGTTATTGAACCACTAGGCATGCAGTACAACCAATCCTTTGCACGATCCAATAGGGTAAAAGGAAAAGTTCTAAGTTTAAATTGTTCCTCAGAGATACCTTGCATCTTCATGGATGAACAAACAATTTGAAAATCTGTGAGATATCGATGTGGATCTTCTCCAGGCATACCATAATTTTGGCAATAATTTAATGAATCCAGACTTGATCTCAAAATTTTCTTCATTGGTTGGATATTGAATTGCTAAGCGCTGTGTAGTCACATTTGGGGCAGCAAGTCCCCTCAAAGTCCTATTGTTGTTGTTTTCTTCGGCCATGTTTTCTCTTGGGGGTTGTGATTCCAAACTTGATGAAGAAGTGGTGGAACGTGAAGAGCTAGCTTGAGAACTTGGTGTTGACGAATCTCCTCCTTGCTCTCGAAACAAATTCTCATTCCTTAGTGCAAAGAGTGTACGTTCAGGCTCATAATTGAACTCTAAGTCCTTGGTACCACTACTCCTTGTATTTGGCATGCAACACCTAGAAAGAACTTAAACAAAGAATCCAACAATAACAAGTAACTTGAAAAATAAAAAGTAAAGAAAAATTAACTAAACAAAAAATTGAAAAGAAAAATAACGAAAAATATAAAAGATATGGGTAAGAAATTCTTAAGTAATAATTCGCCTTCAATTACGTAAACCTTCCCCGACAACGGCACCAAAATTGTGATCGGTCGTTGATCAAATCACAAGATAAATTCCCCACAAACCAATTAACAAATAGATAAACTACTTAGCTAGGGCAAGTAGGGGTCGAATCCACAGGGAAGGTATGAATCAAAGTTAAATCTTACAGAAGAAAATCTAACCTAGAAAAGATATTTTTGGGTTTTTCAAAATAGATTAATTAAACTAGAAAACAATTAAAAGAAATCTAAACTAAAGATTTAGAAGAGAATTTAGTAAAAACAATTAATAAAAACATACTTCTTCTCCTTTAGGTAACTACTTTGATCAAGTGAATCATGGATCATGGACACTAAACATAAATTTGGCTTAGATTGCAATCAATTAAGAATCATAAATTACTCCAAATCGGTATATAGCCTAAGACGTAGACATCAACTTTCATTGAAACAAAGTAATCCTCTTAATATCTTAAACAACTCCATTTAAATAATTGGTATAGGAGAGGAATACTCGACCCTCCAACATGCTAAGAAGAATTAACCCGCATCTCGCTGACGATTAATCTCTATTGTTCCTAATCAAACATTCACCCTGTGAAGAATCATAGGACAAGCATTAAGATTTACTTTTCCACATGCATGATAAATCAATACCAAACTTGCCTACGTCAATTTCCATCTCGGCCTAAAGATTTCGACAAGGTTTGATATCCCATTGAACCTAGGACTCCTAGAATTACAATTGTTACTTGGACCAACTTTAGCTTGACTCAAGCTACTTGAATCTAACTATAGCATTCATAAATCTCAAGATATGTTGTACCCCAAATCAATCAAAGTATGAACACATAAGATGAAGCATAGAGATAAGAAACGTATTTAAACAGAAAAAGCTCAAATTATTAAGAACAAAAGTCTCACCATAGATTCATTAATCAAAAGTACCTAAGGAAAAGAAGTATAAAAGGTTTAGCTACTCATGGATTGCAAACAATCCATGAGAGACTTACAATACTTGGAGGCCGACTGCCTCCTCCCTCTCCTTGACGGCGCAAGACCTAGAAAACAAGGGCAAATTATGTAGAAAAGTATTATATGAGAGGTTCCCTAGGGTTCTAGACTTAAGAGGGTATTTATAGAGGTGGCTTAGGGCTAATTTAGAGCTTAAACAAACCCTAAGGACGTGCTGGGCTGCTCTCCAAGTCTTCAAGCTAGTCCAAATAAGAATTTGGGCTTAATTGGATCAATCCCGCATAAAAGGCCCAGGACAGTTTCTGTCCGCCGACTTCAGGGGCATTTTTGTCCATGAAAAAGTTCGAACTGGGTTTCGACCAAAACACGAAAGTTGTAGATCTTGGAGTTAGCTTTCCAACGGCTACTCATACACCTCAAACGGAGCTCTGGATCAAAAGATATGGCCAAAATACAGAAAGGTCGCCAAATCTGGAAACAAGTGAAGAGGCTTCAAGGTGAAGACACGCATGGCTGCTGGGTGGCGCGCGCATGGCATGACCCCCAACTTCCCCTGGGCGCTCATGTGGATGGCTTGTGCGCCCAGGGCGTTGCTCTCAGCCCCCATGTCACCAGCGCCCATGTGCTTGCTGATGGCATATCTCGACTAGCGCTGGGCACCCATGTGCTATGCTTGGCGCCCCATGTGATTTGCCTCGCGACCCATGTACTCCAGTGTTTTGACACATCTTGACATGTTTTATTGCCTTGAAATTCAACTTTGCTCCTTTGCTTCAAACTCTTGAAAATCAATCTTATGATGATAAAATTGACTCTTCAAGCTCTTCAATCACGAACATATTGGCTCCATTCTTCATCCAAATTGTCCTTGGAAAATATTTGTGTAAATAATCATCCAAAAAGGCTCCAAAAAGGTACAAAAGTGGTGATTTTTTACTTTTCTTCACTTTAACACCTATAAACACAAATATACCAAATATAAGGCATAATCAAGCATAAAATACCCTAAAAGCATAGGAAAATGACCATAAAAAGATGCATAATTTTGGTCCGATCAATAGCCATTTTCTGTCTCTTTGGTATAGACACATTTATCGCACTCATTGATTTTAAATCCATTTGTAATCATTGCATTGTCAAACTTCTCATGCCGTTTCTTTGGTGCTTGTTTCAAACCATACAATGATTTTACCAATTTACAAACTTTCTTTTCTTTCCCTGGAACTATGAAACCCTCGGGTTGTTCCATATAGATTTCTTCATCTAAATCTCCATTTAAGAAAGCTGTTTTCACATCCATTTGGTGTGCTTCCAAATTTCTTAATGCGACGATTGAGAAAGTCATCCTTGTGGAGTTTATTCTCGTCACAGGAGATTAAATATCAAAATAATCTAAGCCTTCACATTGCTTGTATCCCTTGATTACAAGTCTAGCTTTAGATTTATCAATGGAGCCATCAGGCTTCATTTTTCTTTTAAAGATCCATTTGGACCTTAAAGGTTTACATCCAGGAGGAAGATCTACTAACTCCCAAGTGTGATTCTGTAAAATAGAATCAGCTTCAATTTTTATTGCTTCTTTCAATAGTGGTCCCTTAGAAGACTTCACAGCTTCTGCATAAGTTTGTGATTCCTTTTCAAACAAATAAGTTAGAAAATTATCACCAAATGATTTTTCCACTCTTGCTCGTTTGCTACATCTTGGTTCCATTTCGTGAACCGAATCATGATTTTCATCATCATGATCTCCTTGATTCATAATTTCATTTATTCTTTTTGATGAACTTCCATTATTGGATTTATAAGGGAATACATCTTCAAAGAATGATGCATTTCTAGATTCCATTATTGTGTTCTTGTGTATATTCGAAATTTTTGAATCATGCAAATGAAAATGATATGCATTACTATTATGTGCATAGCCTATAAAGATAAAATCCACCGTTTTAGGACCTATCTTCGTTTTCTTTGGTGTTGGAATAGCTACTTTTGCAAGACACCCCCACACTCGCAAATGTTTGTAGGATGGTATCCTACCTTTTTCCATAACTCATAAGGAGTTTTCTCTAGTTTCTTTCGAGGTACTATTTAATAGGTAATTGCTTGACAAAATAGCTTCACCCCATATATTTTGAGGTAACACTAAACTTAGCAACATTGCATTCATCATTTCTTTTATTGTGCGATTTTTACGTTCAACAACACCATTTGATTGAGGTGAACAAGGTGGAGTTACGTCATGTATGATTCCGTGTTGTGCACAGAATCCACCAATCGGCATTTCATACTCACCACATCCATCGCTTCTTATTCTTTTTATTTTCTTATTAAGTTGATTTTCAACTTCATTCTTATAGAGAATAAATTTCTCTAAGGCCTCATCTTTGCTTTTTAGCAAATACACATAGCAGTATTTTGTGCTATCATCAATAAAGGTAATAAAGTAAATGTTACTACCTCTTGTTTGAATGAATTTCAAATTGCAAACATCACTATGAATCAATTCAAGGGGTTTAGTGTTTTTTTCAATTGCTTGAAACGATGACCTCATTAACTTTGCCTCAACACGAATTTCACATTTATGTTTTAAATTAATTTGGAATGACGGAATATGATCCAAGTTAATTAATCTACGTATTGCATCATAATTAACATGTCCTACTCTACCATGCCATAAATTGGAAGACTCAACAAGTAAGTAGAAGACTTATTTTCTTAATTCATGATGGTCATTACATTTAATTTAGATAATCCATCAGTTGCATATCCCTTTCCAACATACATTCCAGATTTAGACAAAATTACTTTGTCAGATTTGAACACCATGCGAAATCCATGTTTGTTTAGCAGTGACCCAAGCACTAGGTTTTTGCGGATTTCGGGCACATACAGCACATTGTTTAGAGTCAATGTTTTTTGCCAGAAGTCATCTTCAACAGCATTTTCCCTTGACCTTCCACAGCAGAAAAGACAGAGTTTCCCATATACATCTTCTCCCCTTCAATTGGTTCGAAGGTAGTGAACAGGTCCTTATTTGTGCAGACGTGCATAGTAGCACCGGTGTCAATCCACCACTCTATCGGATTCGACCCGACCAGGTTCACTTCAGAAACCACAGCAGCAATGGTCATATCTTCCACATCCTTGGAGATGTCATCACTCATGTTTGTCTCATGATTCTTTTTCTTCTTCAGGAGTCTACAATCAAATGACTGGTGACCCATCTTGCCAAAGTTATAGCATTGCCCTTGGAACTTAGGCTTTACAATACCTCCCTTCGTCCCGAGCTTTGAGTTGGCCTTTTTGCTCCTGGAGCTTTGCCCTTGCCTGTACTCCATAATGTTTGCCTTAGCTGAGATAAGACTAGATGACTTATTCTCGGAGCCTCTGTTGTCTTCTTCAATTCGAACTCTAACAATTAGCTCCTCTAAGTTCATACCCTTTCGCTTATGCTTAAGGTAGTTCTTGAAATCTTTCCATCTAGGGGGCAACTTTTCAATGACAGTCGCTACTTGGAAAGATTCACTAAGAGTCATACCTTCAGCTTGAATCTCATGCAAAATAACTTGAATTTCTTGCACTTGACTGATAACAATCTTGGAATTTACCATCATATAATCAAGGAATTTTCCGACTACAAATTTCTTTGCGCCAGCATCTTCCGTCTTATATTTCCGGTCTAGGGATTCCCATAATTCCTTCGATTTCTTGTATGCACAATAAACATTGTACAACGAGTCATGCAAGTTGTTCAAGACATTGTTTCGGAATAAGAAACTAAAGTGCTTCCAAGCCTAAACAGCGTTGATGACTTGCAGATCTTTTTCACCCTCAGATAGCTCTAGAGCATTCTCAGTTGAGAATCTCGCAAGATTGAATGTAGTTAGGTAGAACAACATTTTTTGTTGTCACCTATTGAAGTTCGAACCATTGAACTTCTCCGGCTTCTCACCATGGTTCACAAGAACCGTAAGAGCATTAGGAATGTTAGCCATAGGGGCAAAGGTCGAGCCAGTGGCACCAATCATATCTTTTGTGGTTGCCATGAATATCAAATCAAATCTATTTTAAGATTGTTAGTGGAAACTTATAATTAATTAAGGAATAATGATATTCATAAACCACGATTATTAATTTTATAAAATATCAAGATATGATAAATTACCAAATGATAGAACACAAAAATTAATGAAGAATCATAATTATAAAATGATACTCCATTCGTTCCTTTTTAATTGTCCCTTTTAACCAATTTATTTCTTTAAGAAAAGTAGTTAATTTCAATTAGTTTCCTAAATTTTATTACAATTTCACTTAATCTTCCTATAATGCCCTTAAGCCATTACTTCTCTCTAATTAAATTCATGTTTGACCTTTTAATTAAACTCATGTTTCAAGAAGGGTATTTCTGGAAAAGAAATATGAGGGACAATTAAAAAGAAACAGAGGGAATAGAACACAACAATTAATGAAGAATCATAATCATAATGAACAGTTAATGAAGAATCAAATGAGTCTTGCATTTGCTAAAACATTTTGATTACCCCACTTATTGTGTTTTGTTGCTAGTTGTATGTTTGCTTGATTTGTTAGATTGAGTTAATACTTTCTTTCTAGATCAAGTCTTACTAGTGCACTTCATTTTTCCAAAATTTCAGAAACGACATATTTTGATTTTTATTGTCAAAATTCACTAGCACACACATTGAGGACAATGTGTGTTTTAAGTGTGGGGGAGAGATTAGTCTATTCTAAAGATCCATTTTTCTATCTCATTGACTAGAGATGAATTTTTCAAAATTCTTGAAGAAAGTTCAAATTTTTTTTTGTACTTTCTAACAATTTTTGGTTTAATTTGCAAGAGTATAGTTTTGTGTAATTTAGTTTTCTTTAAATACTTTGGTAATATTTTTCAAATTTTCTCATGCAAATTTCATTCTTTGATTGAGAAGTGTAATTGATAGAGGTTTTCATACAAAATACTAATTCTTTTGGTAAGTGTATTACTTATAGAACTTGCTTTGCCACCCTTTCAAGGCGAATTTGTATACATGCTCATTATTTTAGTATACATGGAATTGCAAAAATATGCATTTAGGATTGCGTTTGAGCCAAATTTTGCCAACCCTTTGAAAGACAATTGTAGTGAACCCCTTTGAGTCTTATATTAATATTAGCCATATATTTTTATTCTTAACCACATCTACCAAAGAACCTTGACCCTTTAAAAGAAAAACAAGTTACTCTTAGCCTTAACTCATGATTAGTGAAGGATTGACTTGTTTCGTTATGGTTCATGATGAGACTGTGAAAAAGAATAGGTGTAGGGGTCTACCTACAACAACAAGCAATTCCATGGAAGCAAAGGGAGAGGTGATTGTTCTAAAAATAATAATAAATGGGAGAAGAGACATTGATAAATTTTTCAATTTTGTAACTTTTCCAATAGTTGTCCCCCTAAAACAAAGAAAAGTAAAATAAAATGGAGAATAGACCTTGCAATGTCAAGAGTTGTCCCTGTGAAAAAAAAAAAAGGAACACGAACTTGAAGATGAATTGAAGATGAAGAAGACTCCAATGAAGAAAGAAGAAAGTGTAATTCTCCGTTCTAAAAGTGGCTCAAGCTACATCTTCCCACAGCAAGACTTCACTTTTTTGAGATTATTTGATAAATCCTTTTTCTTTCTTTGTTAGTCCACTTCACCATTTAGCCACATTACAACCCATGATTTTAATGCATTTCAATTTCTTGTATAACTTATTGAGTGTGATCTAATAGTGGAGATTGGATGACCTTGCAAGCCTATGGTAAGTTTTCCTTGTTAAAATCATCAAGAGTGTATTTATACACTTCTTCAAGATATGTTGACCTTAAAAGTTGCATTATTGATTGGTGTGATTTTGTGCATGGTTTATTAGAATCCTACGGCCTTTCTATTTTTGCTAGCCTTTATTGCACTTGATTAGAAATTGTCGATTAAATTCCTTTGTTGTTAGAAGCACTCTATTTTCTAAAGTTTGATATTTCTTGTCAATGTTTTCATAATGTTTGTGGGTGTCGTTCTAAATTAAGTAAACCCTCAAGAGAGTATAACTCCTCTTTTATAGACGTATAGAGGATTAAAGACTTGTGGCATATGCTAAATGTCACCGTGCACTTACGAAAGTGGAATTATTAGTTGCTTTGTTTTTGTTTTGTCTTCTTAGCGTGTGTTTGGCATTGTTGCCAATTCTATTTTTTTTGTTGCCAATTTTGATTTTTGAAAACAAATCAAGTAAAAGTATGTTTGGGTGGACATTTTTGTTTTCTAAAAAATGGCAACAACCCCCGTGTTTCCAAAAAAAGTAGAAACAAAAAAATCCTGCTTTCAACAATTTCTGAAACGTTTCCGAAGCAAAAAAAGCACTGATGAACAGTGTTTGTTTTAATGAGGTCTGGCCTTCGATTCTCAACTACCGCATATCAGTCTTTTATTCCCCTATTTTCATAAGTCTGGCTCTTTTCTTTCTCTTCTTATAACGATACTCCATTTTCACGCCACTTTCTCTTTTCCTCTCTTCTTCAGATCAGATATGCTCACCCTCAATTAGGGTTTTTTCTTCTTTGAATCAGAACACACTCTCTTTTCCTCCTCTCTTTTTCAGATCCGTCTATGCTCTCCATCACTCCATCACTTCATCACTTGGGTTGTGATTTTCCTCTAATAGGTATGTCAATCCCTCCATCTAAGGTATTTGCTTATGATTTGGATTAATTCCTCAAAATAATCTGTTTTAGAGTTTGGTTTTTAAGGCTAGCTTATGGGTTTGATTCATATGTATACATATTTGAAAAATTTTGATTTATGGTTTTATGAGTCAAAAAAAAGATTTGGAATCCTCAAACTGGAATAAAACGAAAAAAGCTTGAACAAATTTCAAAAAAAAAAAAGATCAAATTTTTAATCTTTTATAAGCTATTATAAGACGCCATTTTTAATCCTTTATAAGTTAATTAACTTTCACCTCCTTTGATTAGTCTTTCAAAATTTCCAATAATTGAAACAATTTCCTCACGTGCATAGACCTTGGATTTAATTCCTTTTCTTTCTTTTCATACTTCAATTGGATTCAATTGAAACATTTGTGATTTGCATTAGTTTCTTTTTGTCAGAATCTAAACTTGTTTAACCAAACTTGTTTGTCATTTTTTTTCCAGGTTCCTACCCCAATTTAGATCAGGTTTCTTTTCTGTTTTTCATTTTTCTCGAAACCTTTATCTCTGATTTCTCTTCAACTTCAAGCTCTTCTATGCGCTTCCCCATTCTTTGTGGGCTCTGATTGATTGGGATTAACTCTCAAAATAGGTATGTTAACTCCTATCAATTGTAAGAAATTTAATTAATGGTGTGAGAAATTACAAAAGAAAAATTGGATGTTTGTTTGTATATAGGATATACCTCTTTTAAGGACAATTCGTGATTTTTATTGTTTTAATTAGAGTAAGGCATGGAAAATTACTTTGATGCTTTGATCTTAAAGCTTTAGGTGGATTAGTAATCAAATGCTGGCATCTCAGCAACTCTAGGTACAAGTTCTGAAAGGAAGTATTTTCCAGATTGTGATTTTGAGTATTTTTAGGCCCTTCTGTCAGTGCATCATCCATCATCATGGTCGTTCCAAATCCATAGGCGCTGTTGTTTGAAGGTTTAGCAATTTTCACAACACTCGATTTCTCCCCACCAATGATATCATGGAAGTAGAAATGGAGGTGGGTTGTTTTCTCTTAACGCTTTATTGCTATGGCGTTGGCGACTTTCTCACAGAAGATGTCATTAATAGTATTAACATGGAAGGTAGTTGAGAAGATAATGAAATTGATGACAAGGCTATGGATTGTAAACTTGGCCAATTTGGGGTTGGTTTTAATTCTAAATGAGAATTTAGCTGCTGCATAATTTGATGAAGAGTTAACTTGTATATCAAAAAAATTTGAACTTGAGCAAGGAGAATGATAGAGTTCTCCCACTCAATTTAGGTTATCTTCTTCATATTTTCTCATATTTTCCTTTCCCAAAATTATCCATAAATTATCTAGTATGAGATGACATATGAATCTCATACAATTATACGCATATATAAAAAATCCCATACAATTAAGTTTTTATACATTAATACAATTACACATTAATATGAGAAAAAGTAGAATTTGATAAAAATAATGAAAATAGATGTTTGAAAATTGGTTGATAAAAAAAAAGATTTGACAACAAGTCTATACTAACCAAATGTGTTTTGTGTTTCCAGTTTTTTAAAATGCACAGCAATTTGTTTATCCAAACATGTTTCTGCTTCCAAAAATTTGACAGCATAACAAAAACAAAACTAAAACGAAACAAAAACAAAAACAAAAACGAGAAAACGGAAACGATGCCAAACGGCCCCTTAGGTTTTCTACACTAGTTTGCTAGGAACTAGCAAAGGTTTAGTGTGGGGAATTATGATCAGACCAAAATATACCCTATTTTTATGATCATTTTCCTATGCTTCTGGCTACTTTTAGGTACTTTTATGTTTGATTATGTCTTATAATAGTAATGTTTTTGTTCATATGTATTGAAGAGATGAAAAGTGCAAATATGATGATTTTAGAGCTTTTTGGAGCTATTTTGATTGATTTATGGCACAAATGTTCAAGTGGATTTTTCATGAAGATTTTGGAGCTTTGATATTTGTGATTGAAGAACCTTTGGAGCTGATTTTATACTTATGTAAGCCATGAAGATGCTTTCAATGAGTTTCCAACGTGAAAGGATCAAGAACGAGATCAATCAAAGAAGAATAGCAAACATGTCGCTGAGCTACCAGTTGACATGAGCGCATAGGCTAACTACCTGGGCATCCAAGAACAGTCGGGTCTTGTGTTTTCTTCTTGAAGCTACTCAAATTCAATCCAAATTCAGCGAGACATTGAGAGAAAATTCAAACTTTTTGATTCCGATGTCCAAATGAGATGATTCAAAAATGCGTTGGAACTTTAAGATCTACAACTTTATTTTGAAGCTCGAATTCCAGTTCTGCCATTTAGACGGACGAAAATGCCCTCGAAGTTGCTGGACAGTAGCAGTTCTGGGTCAGATTGCGATTTTCACCTATTTAAGCCCATTTAACTCACTTGGACCGACTTGAGACATGCTCAACAGCCCATCACGACTCTAGGGTTAGTTTAAGTTGTTTCTAACTCTAAATTAAGTCCTAGATAACCACCTATAAATACCTAACTTTGTTGAAACCCTAGGATCGACTTGATTTAGGTGACTATCTAGGGCTTAATTTAGAGTTAGAAACAACTTAAACTAACCGTAAATAGCCAACAATAAATACAAATCAACGTTCCCAAACAGACCATTAATGTTTTTATTTGTTTTTTAGAACAACCTAATCTATAAGTTCTTCATGTAGGCCCCTCACAAACTAAATGAGGATAGCCTAGTGTCAATTATTGAGACAAATATAGCCTAACGACAATTTTTGGAATTGGCGTTGTTTTCGGCGTATGGTTTAGCACAACAGATGAACAATAAAAGCATATGGTTAGTACAATATACCTTCTGAAAAACTATTTATTTAAAACCAAATGCAAACAAAGATATTTAGCCCTATCTGATTTACATATGTTGCAAAAAAAAAAAAAAAAAGATATTTGGCCCCATCTAATTTAAATATATTTTTAGACATGTTTAATTATTATAGTCACAACACATTTCCTAATTCATTACAGGATAATAGAAGACCAAAAATTGGCTGATATAATTGCATTATTCCTGCAATAATAAAAAGATAGTCGTGGAGGGTTTCAACTCGATCACGCATTCATTGTTTATGAAAGCCATGGGAGCATGGGCATGGTAGAGATTTATAAGGAAGATTCGAGATAAACAGTTGCAATCAAAAAACAAGATCCAGGTTCATTTGGCACGGGACATAACTTGCAAAGTTTTTCCAGTGATGGAGGAAGATTATTTAAAATTTATTGTGGTTCAGATCAGAGTCGACTCCAATACAAAATGTCAAGGTCCACACCTAGATTAATTTTTTTTTTACTCAAATCCATGTTTTCAAAAAAAAACCATTAATGTTTTTATTTTTTTCTTAAGACATCATGATATAGAAGTTATTCACGCAGGCCCCTACAAAACTAAATGAGGGTAGCCTACTGTCAATTATTGAGACAAATATAACCTAGCGACATTTGTTGGAACTATTGTTGTTTCCGGTGTATGGTTTAACACTCTAGATGAACAAATAAAAACATATAAAAGATTTTCTTCGACGACAACAGAATTTGAAAGGTCACATAAGCCTTGATCTTTCTAGATGTGGTTAGTGCAATATACGTTCTGAAAAACTTTTTCTTTGAAACCAAATGCAAAAAAAAAAAAAAAGATATTTAGCTCCATCTGAATTAAATTTATTGATTGACAAATGTTTGATTTTTATTATCATAGCACATTCGCTGATTCATTACAGGATAATAGAAGACGAAAAAATGGCTTATATAATTGCAGAAATATTAGAATTGTTCATGCAATTTGAATGTGCTAGTCATGGAGGGTTTCGAATCAATCACTTTTTATCGCTTATGAAAGACATAGAAGCATGACCATGATAGAGATTTATAAGGAAAGATTTGAGATAGACAGTTACAGTCACAAAACCAAATTTAGGTTCTTATGGCACGTGAGATAAGTTTTAAAGTATTGCCAGCGATTGAGAAATCTTATTTTAAATTTAATATATATGATTTAGATCATATTCGAGTCTGATACCAAATTCCACGATCCACAGCAACTTATGAGGTAGATTAAATGTTTTTACTCAAATCCAAGTTCCGAAACATAGTATTAATGTTTTTATTTGTTTTTTTTTGGGACATCGTGATCTATAAGCTCTTCACGTAGGCCCCTCCCAAAGTAAATGACGATAGTCTAATGCCAATTATTCCGAAAAATATTGCCTAACGATATTTGTTGGAATTTGTGTTGTTTCCAGCGTATGGTTTAGCACAACAAATAAACAACTAAAAGCATATAAAATATTACAATTGACGACAACAAAACTTGAAAGGTCAAATAAGCCGTGATCTTTCTAGATGTGGTTAGTACAATATACCTTCTGAAAAACTTTTTCTCTAAAACCAAATGCAAAAAAAAAAAAAATATATATATATATATTTGGCCCCATCTAAATTAAATATATTTTTAGACATGTTTAATTATTATAGTCACAACACATTTCCTAATTCATTACAAGATAATAGAAGACCAAAAAATGGCTGATATAATTGCATTGTTCCTGCAATAATAAAGAGATAGTCGTGGAGGGTTTCAAATCGATCACCCATTCATTGTTTATGAAAGCCATGGGAGCATGGGCATGGTAGAGATTTATAAGGAAGATTCGAGATAAACAGTTGCAATCAAAAAACAAGATCCAGGTTCATTTGGCACGGGACATAAGTTGCAAAGTTTTTCCAGCGATGGAGGAAGATTATTTAAAATTTATTGTGGTTCAGATTAGAGTCGACTCCAATACCAAATGTCAAGGTGCACACCAACTTATGAGGTAGACTAAATTTTTTTACTCAAATCCACGTTCTAAAAAAAACCATTAATGTTTTTATTTATTTCCTAAGACATCATGATATAGATGTTATTCACGCAGGCCCCTACAAAAACTAAATGCGGGTAGCCTATTGTCAATTATTAAAACAAATATAACCTAGCGACATTTGTTGGAATTATTGTTGTTTCAGGCGTATGGTTCAACACTCCAGATGAACAAATAAAATATATAAAAGTTTTTCTTCGACGACAACAGAATTTGAAAGGTCACACAAGCCTTGATCTTTCTAGATGTGGTTAGTGCAATATACCTTCTAAAAAAAATTTCTTTGAAACCAAATGCAAAAAAAAAAAAAAAGATATTTAGCCCCATCTAATTTAAATTTGTTGATTGAAAAATGTTTGATTTTTATTATCATATCACATTTGCCGATTCATTACAGGATAATAGAAGACGAAAAAGTTGCTTATATAATTGCAGGAATATTAGAATTGTTCATGTAATTTGAATGTACCAGTCGTGGAGGGTTTCGAATCAATCACTTTTTATCGGTTATGAAAGACATAGAAGCATGACCATGATAGAGATGTATAAGGAAAGATTTGAGATACACAGTTACAGTCACAAAACCAAAACCAAATTTAGGTTCTTATGACACGTGAGATAAGTTTCAAAATATTGCCAACGATTGAAGAATCTTATTTTAAATTTAATATGATTTAGATCAGATTCGACTCTAATACCAAATGCCACGGTCCACACCAACTTATGTGGTAGATTAAATGTTTTTACTCAAATCTAAGTTCCCAAAGATACCATTAATATTTTATTTTTTTTGGGACATCGTGATCTATAAGTTCTTCACATAGGCCCCTCCCAAAGTAAATGAGGATAGTCTAGAGCCAATTATTCCGACAAATATTGCCTAACGACATTTGTTGGAATTGGTGTTGTTTCCGGCGTATGGTTTAGCACAACAAATAAACAACTAAAAGCATATAAAATATTACAATTGACGACAACAAAACTTGAAAGGTCAAATAAGCTGTGATGCTTCTAGATGTGGTTAGTACAATATAACTTTTGAAAAACTTTTTCTTTAAAACGAAATGCAAAAAAAATATATATATTTGGCCCCATCTGATTTAAATATATTTTTAGACATATGTTTAATTTTTATAGTCATAACACATTTCCTAATTCATTGCAGGATAATAGAGGACCAAAAAATGGCTGATATAATTACATTGTTCCTGCAATAATAAAGAGATAGTCATGGAGAGTTTCAAATCGATCACCCATTCATTGTTTATGAAAGCCATGGGAGCATGGACATGGTAGAGATTTATAAGGAAGATTCATGATAAACAGTTGCAATCAAAAAACAAGATCCATGCTCATTTGGCACTGGACATAAGTTGCAAAATTTTTCCAGCGATGGAGGAAGATTATTTAAAATTTATTGTGGTTCAGATCAGAGTCGACTCCAATACCAAATGTCAAGGTCCACACCAACTTATGAGGTAGATTAAATTTTTTTACTCAAATCCACGTTCTAAAAAAAACCATTAATGTTTTTATTTTTTTTTCTTAAGACATCATGATATAGAAGTTTTTCACACAGGCCCTTACAAAACTAAATGAGGGTAGCTTAGTGTCAATTATTGAGACAAATATAACCTATCGACATTTGTTGGAATTATTGTTGTTTCCGGCATATGGTTCAAGACTTCAGATGAACAAATAAAAATATATAAAAGATTTTCTTCAACGACAACAGAATTTGAAAGGTCACATAAGCCTTAATCTTTCTAGATGTGGATGTGGTTAGTGCAATATACCTTCTGAAAAACTTTTTCTTTGAAACCAAATGCAAAAAAAAAAAAAAAGATATTTAGCCCCATCTGATTTAAATTTGTTGATAGACAAATGTTCGGTTTTTATTATCATAGCACATTTGCTGATTCATTACAGGATAATAGAAGACGAAAAAATGGCTTATATAATTGTAGAAATATTAGAATTTTTCATGCAATTTGAATGTGCTAGACGTGGAGGGTTTTGAATCAATCACTTATTTATCGCTTATGAAAGACATAGAAGCATGACCATGAAAGACATAGTGTCACTTATTTAACCCCAAATATACCATTAATGTTTTTATTTGCTGTTTTGGGACATCGTGATCTATAAGTTCTTCACATTGGCCCCTCCCAAAGTAAATGAGGATAATCTAGTGCCAATTATTCCGACAAATATTGCCTAATGACATTTGATGGAATTGGTGTTGTTCCCGGCGTATGGTTTAGCACAACAAATGAACAACTAAAAGTATATAAAATATTACAATTGACGATAACAAAACTTGAAAGATCAAATAAGTCGTGATCTTTCTAGATGTGGTTAGTACAATATACCTTTTGAAAAACTTTTTTCTTTAAAACCAAATGCTCAAAAAAACAAGATATTTGGCCCCATCTGATTTAAATATATTTTTAGGCATATATTTAATTTTTATTTCCACAACACATTTCCTAATTCATTACAGGATAATAGAGGACCAAAAAATGGCTGACATAATTACATTGTTTCTGCAATAATAAAGCATAGTCGTGGAGCGTTTCAAATCGATCACCAATTCATTATTTATGAAAGCCATGGGAGCATGGGCATGGTAGAGATTTATAAGGAAGATTTGAGATAGACAGTTGCAATCAAAAAACAAGATCCAGTTTCATTTGGCACGGGACATAAGTTGCAAAGCTTTTCCACCGATGGAGGAAGATTATTTTAAATTTATTGTGGTTCAGATCAGAGTCGACTCCAATACCAAATGTAAAGTTCCACACCAACTTATGAGGTAGATTAAATTTTTTTTACTCAAATCCATGTTCTAAAAAAAATCATTAATGTTTTTATTTTTTTCTTAAGACATCATGATATAGAAGTTTTTCACGCAGGCCCCTACAAAACTAAATGAGGGTAGCCTAGTGTCAATTATTGAGACAAATATAACCTAGCGACATTTGTTGGAATTATTGTTATTCTAGTGTATGGTTCAACACTCTAGATGAACAAATCAAAATATATAAAAGATTTTCTTCGACGACAACAGAATTTGAAATGTCACATAAGCCTTGATCTTTCTAGATGTGGTTAGTGCAATATACCTTCTAAAAAAACTTTTTCTTTGAAACCAAATGCAAAAAAAAAAAAAAAAAAAAAAAAAACAGAAGATATTTTGCCCCATCTTATTTAAATTTGTTGACAGACAAATGCTTGATTTTTATTATCATAGCACATTTCCTGATTCATTAGAGGATAATTGAAGACAAAAAAAATTGCTTATATAATTGCAGGTGTTCATGCAATTTGAATGTACTAGTCATGGAGGGTTTCGAATCAATCACTTATTTATCGCTTATGAAAGACATAGAAGCATAACCATGATAGAGATTTATAAGGAAAGTTTTGAGATAGACAGTTACAGTCACAAAACTATAGGTTCTTATGGCACGTGAGATAAGTTTCAAAGTATTGCCAGTAATTGAGGAATCTTGTTTTAAACTTAATATGATTTAGATCAGATTCGACTCTGATACCAAATGCCACGGTCCACACCAACTTATGAGGTAGATTAAATGTTTTTACTAAATCCAAGTTCCCAAACATAGCATGAATGTTTCTATTTGTTTTTTTGGGACATCGTGATCTATAAGTTCATCACGTAGGCCCCTCCCAAACTGAATGAGGATAGTCTAGTGCCAATTATTTCGAAAAATATTGCCTAACAACATTTGTTGGAATTGGTGTTGTTTATGGCGTTTGGTTTAGCACAACAAATGAACAACTAAAAGCATATAAAATATTACAATTGACGACAACAAAACTTGAAAGGTCAAATAAGCCGTGATTTTTCTAGATGTGGTTAGTACAATATACCTTCTGAAAAACTTTTTCTTTAAAACCAAATGCAAAAAAAAAAAAAAAAAAAAAAAGGATATTTGGCCCCATCTTATTTAATTATATTTTTAGGCATATGTTTAATTTTTATAGTCACAACACATTTCCTAATTCATTACAGGATAATCGAAGACAAAAAAATGGCTGATATAATTGCATTGTTCCTGCAATAATAAAGAGATAGTCGTGGAGGGTTTCAAATCGATCACCCATTCATTGTTTATGAAAGTCATGGAAGCATGGTAGAGATTTATAAGGAAGATTCGAGATAAACAGTTGCAATCAAAAAACAAGATCCAGGTTCATTTGGCATGGGACATAAGTTGCAAAGTTTTTCCATCGATGGAGAAAGATTATTTAAAATTTATTGTGATTTAGATCAGAGCCGACTCCAATACCAAATGTCAAGGTTCACACCAACATATGAGATAGATTAAATTTTTTTACTCAAATCCACATTCTAAAAAAAACCATGAATGTTTTTATTTTTTTTCATAAAGGCCCTTACAAAACTGAATGAGGGTAGCCTAGTGTCAATTATTGAGACAAATATAACCTAGCGACATTTGTTGAAATTATTGTTGTTTTCAGCATATGGTTCAACATACCAGATGAAAAAGTAAAAATATATAAAAGATTTTCTTCGACAACAACAGAATTTGAAAGGTCACATAAGCCTTAATCTTATTAGATGTGGTTATTGCAAATACCTCCTGAAAAA